>ML275195.1:0-17277 GCA_005239495.1 Nicotiana undulata | reverse complement strand
TTGGGCTCCTGCCTTGTGTCTTGGGCCACCAAGAAACAAAATTCAGTAGCTTTGTCTACTGCTGAGGCTGAATATGTGGCTGCAGCCTCTTGCTGTGCTCAGTTTCTATGGATCAAGCAACAACTCATGGACTTTGGTATAGATGTGGGATGCATTCCTATTTTTTGTGATAACACTAGTGCCATTAGTATGAAGAAGAACCCGGTTCATCATAAGAGAACTAAACACATAGATGTTAGATACCACTTCCTTAGGGACAACTATGAAAAAGGAATGATCTCAATTGAATTTTGTGCTACTGATAAGCAAATTGCAGATATCTTCACCAAAGAACTGAGTAGGGAGCATTTTGAGAGAAACAGACTTGAATTAGGGATGATTAAGATCACCTAATTGGAAAAACAAAAATGAAAAAATATATCTGAAAAAAAAATTATTTTTTTTGGCTAGAAGACTTAACTTAGGTACTTAACTAGAGTAATCATTGCTCAGTATCATGTCTTTATTGCCATACTCTCTTGCCATGTATTAATATGGATCCCTTGTTTCTAATGGTGTTTCTCTATCTTTGTAAATTGAGGCAAATTAAAGATTTTAACAGGATGAACCTGGTTCATCCATGCTGGTTCATATGACTGACAAGGTACGCTCTCATCTCCATACGTTTATTAAATCAATCACATTCATACATGAGCATGACTCTATCTATATTTGGTTCATATTCAAATACTTCATACTTACCCAAAATTGAACCAGTTTCAAGAAGTCCCGTCTCCACTTTATTAGCTTAGTTTTAGGGGGAAATTAAATGTCTAATCAATGTCAGTCCTACGGCGATTAGACTCCCACTTGAGTAAAAACTCTTCCGTTGTAATCTCCCTAGCCACATCTTATATAAGGGACATCATTACTCTTTTCTTTATAAAGTAACCGTCGAACCAAGTTCAACTCATTATACACAAACCAAAACTGATCACTCACCTTTTCTTCCTAACAACACACAATCATGTCGTCACCACCACCTGCTTCTTCTTCTACTTCATCACCTAATCGTGATTACGATGGAGGAAATTCTGAATCTGAATCTAACTCTCCATCTGTATGCAGTTCTCAATCACAAGAAAATTCATCAACCCCTGAAAATATACCTATTCCTGAACCCACACCAAACCCTACTCCATCCCCCAGGGGTCACCGTGTGAAAATTCTTGCCAGAAAGACAGTTGCTTCTGGTTCTAGAACAAGATTCTTGGAAGAAATTCTACGGGCTGATAAGGATCCCAACGCTGAATCATCAAGTGAATCGTTTAAATCAGCCAACGAGGAGGAAGCACCTGGTTCATCAAATTCTGAACAAGGTAATCTTGATGCTATCTCTAAATCTGTTAATGTTGAGAACATGTTGTTCTGGTTGGGTCGGTGGTAGATGTTGAAGTGCCGAGTAGGCAAAGAGAATTGGGAAAAAGAAAAATTCTTGAGAGAGAGGGTGGAGATGGAGTTGTAAGGGGATCTAGGGAGGATGGCACCACACTGGCTATCTGTGGTCCCATTCTTGAGAATGTTTGAGATGAAGTCACAGAGTTAGGGGGAAGTGTAGTTGAGGAGGCCGCAACAGGTCTAGCAAGCTTGAGGAAAGGAGCAGATTAACCTGGTTCATCTGGGGATGAGACACTGGCTGAAAGGCTAAAGAAACTGGGGAAGTCCTATAACCCCAAGAAAAGGAGGACTCAGAAGTCCAAGAAAGCATCTACCCCAGTTCCTCCAAAGAAGAGGAAAGCTACTATTTCTGCTGATGCTCCTATCCCTAAGGTACGTGCTACTCGCAATACTGTGAGAGAAGAATAAGAAAGGTTGGAGAAGGCTCTTCAAGAGAGCAAGAGAAAGAAGGCGGCAAAGGGTAAAGCTAAGATTGGAGAGCTTGTTGAGGATGTTGTTATTGAAGAGGATACGTTGGACCTGGTCCAACAAGAGGAGCAGATCGCTCCAGTTGTGGTTGGGATACCAAAACCCAAAAAGTCTAAGGCTTCTTCAAAGAAGTCAGGTGTTATGTCCGCCGCAACTCCAAGCACTGCCAAAAGGACCAGGTCCAAGGCAAAGAAAATGAAGGTTGTGGAGAAAGAGGATGATGCAGACTAGAGTGGAGAAGAGGAGAAGGAAGATGATGTGGGAACTGACAGAATAATAATGTTTGGCTAGCGAACAATCTTGAAGGGTAAGTTGTTCAAAGATCTAGAGGAGCCTGGAATGAGATATCTAAAGGATACTCTAGACGTGCAGGGATGGAAGGACATCGTCCTTCGCATGGAAGGCAGGCTGGCAAGGGCTGAATTGGTGGAATTCATGGGAAATGCCATTGTCAAAGATGGCAGGGTCACCTCTATGGTCAAAGGAATTCAAGTTACCTTTGATGCTAAAGAGTTGGGTGAAATTCTGAACATACCAACTGAGGGTTATGAGGACTACACAAGGCAGAGATGGCCTTGTCTAGATGGGATGGCCTCAACAATCAACATCACCAGATTCTTCAGTGACAATGAGAGGGAGATTGAACCCAGTACGGTCTACAAAAGTGAAATGAAGCCAAAGCACAAGTTGTTCTTTGAGTTGTCATCAAATTCCTGCTGCCCAGACAAGAAAGAAGGCACATAGCCAACTATATGGATCTAACTCTGATGGGGTGTATGTACAGGGGAAAGCAAATCAATTGGCCAGCTTTCATCATCCAACCCTTGGACAGAGTTATGAATGGAACCAAAGCACATGCAATCCCATATGGATTCTTTCTGACAGCTATGCTTGCACATTTTGGGGTTCATGCGAAGAAGGCTGAAATGGCGACTGCCAAGGATTATTTTGGGAAGGAGACTTTGCTAACATGTGATTACATTGTAAATGTTCCTGCAGATGAACCTGGTTCATCTAGGAAGCAGCCAGTCAATAGCAAAGTAAGAACTCTGGTGCAGGAAAGCGAGATCAAGGATATGGAGATCCTTCGTTTGAAATCTCGTGTGATTGAGGTTGGATCTGAGCGAGATGCTCTCCGGGCTGAATTAGCAAAAAAGAAGGAAAAGAACGAGGGTGTTCTTCAGCAGATGCTTTCTCTTCTACAATCCAAGCCCACAACCTCCTCTGCACCTTCCCATCCTTAGGTTGTCCAGAGCTACTCAATACCCCTTCAGTGCCCAGTTCAGGACTTGTTTTAGTTTCTGTTTTGATTACTCTATTTTTGCTCATGGTTTTTGATTGTTTTTCTTAATTGTATGGTGTTTGATGCTCGTTCCTAATCAATGAATATGTTGTTTAGTTATTGACTTGTCTAAATTTCTTATTTATCTTACATTTAATTGGTTTCTTGTGTTGATTAATCATGCTTTGCACCTGCAGTTGCATCAAATGTCTGTGAGTAATAATTAATATCTGGTAAGTGTATCATTTTGCAACTTTTCGATTATGCCGAAAGGGGGAAGATATGTGCTGAACTTTCAAAAAAATTTCAAAAGTGATATTTATAACCTAATGAACCTGGTTTCTCTATCATTAATGCTTAAAACCGTACAAATTGTTTGAAGTGTATACATGATTAAGCATAGAGTTTGTCATCATCAAAAAGGGGGAATTTGTTGACCCAAGTTACTGCATAGTTTTGAAGATTGACAATTGTCTGACCAGTTGAACCAGGTCCATCAGAGCACACATTCTTGAACTGAATAGCTGGCACATGAACCGTATATGCATAGGAGATATTTGTAATTGTGAAGTATCAAGGAACCAAGAGATTGTCTCCTAATGCGAAAAGGTTGCAAACTGATGAGAGGATAGAAGTTGAATTTAGCAAGGAAAGTAACAAAGGAAGGAAGTTGAGTTTGATACGAACTCTTTCACCCAGGAAGAGTTGGACTAGAACTGAACGACAAACTCAACAACTAAATATGTATTGGTAAGAAATAGATTTACACGTAACCGGAATCTGCATGACTCATCCAACTATGTGGATCAAAGAAAACAACACATGTGGAGGTAAAGATACACGGAGGCACGGGATAAAAGATATACGGTTAGTATACTCTTTCATATAATAGCCACGAGAAAGAGACATGGTTGAAATGAATCTAGACAAAGCAACGGGCAGGTACAAGATTAACTCAACAGGCACGGAATTATCAATCACGATCATATCAGCCACGGGAAACCTAATGAATAAAAAGAGACACGGTCATGACGAATCTGGACACAATAATGGGCAGATTCGAGGATCAACAGTTAATGTCTTGTACGTTATGTAACTCCTAAAATAAAAATTACGATTCACCATTGAAACGCCTCATTAATGTAATAATTAGTCATTAGTGAGCCATTATTACCGGAATCCAAACGTTGTACTAGGAGAATATCCGTTTAAAAGGGAAGAAAATGTAACAAACAGGACATCTAAATTCTCGAATACAAACTATTTTACTTCTTGCATATCGCTATCAATCTATTGTTCTTTTATTTATTATTTCATTCTCCTTTCGATTATCAGTAACCCGAGTTTATCTTAAAACAACTTTGGTCAAAGGATCTTATTCTTTGGTTAAACAAATTGGTTCCGTTGCCGGGAATCTGATAATCATCATTTTCTCTACCAACTGATATCCTTATATTCATGTCGAATTCCAACAACAACGACAATAATAACAACGTCAACAACAATGACGATAACAACCAGCAAAGAAATGGAACCCCAGCCCAACTCCTCCTCGAGGAACTCCACGTACTTCGAGAGAACCATCCCCTAAAAGAGCTAACAATCGTGACAATAACGATCAACCAGTGGAGCCATATCAAATAAGGCAAATGATTGCCGAATACGTGGGGCAGGATTTGCAGGAGTTTTCAAGAGGATTACCACAAGTACCTCCAGTACCACAAACATTGTCTCCGAATAACGCAATTATAGTAGAGGATATGCAAGCAGGGTTAACAAATTTAACCAGGGATGAAACTCTCAATACACCTCTTGAAACACGACCAGGTACGACTAATAATTTAGAATTACAAAATTTATTACTAACCATGCAGAAGCAAATGAAAGAACAGAACGATCGCATTGAGTAAATCCCTGGTGTTCCGCCTATTATCAAAGGAATCGATGTGGATAGGTATTCTCAACAACCTTGGAAGACAAGTGCAGCTCCGTTACCTATACCCAAGAAGTTTAGAATGCCTGGTGTTCCCAAATACGATGGAACAACCGACCCACGTGATCACGTGACTACTTTCACCACTGGAGTTAAAGGCAATGACTTAACAAAAGAGGAAATAGAATCAGTCCTTGTCAAGAAATTCGGAGAAACACTCACGAAAGGAGCCTTAACCTAGTATTCTCTTCTTCCTGAAATCTCTATAGATTCTTTTGATGAACTTGCAGATTCGTTTATAAAAGCACACTCTGGTGCACAAAAAGTTGAAAAACGAATGGAAGATATATTCAAGATAAAGTAGGGAGACAAGGAATTGATCCGTGAGTTTGTAGATAGATTCCAAGTGGAAAGAATGCAACTACCGAGGGTGCCTGACAACTGGGAAGCCATGGCATTCACAAGTAACTTGAACCAGAAAAGCTTAGAAGCCACGAGGCGACTCAAAAAGAGTCTAAGAAAATTCCCAGTCACGACATGGAATGATGTGTACAACAGGTAACTCAGGATTGAAGAGGATATAATTGCACGATCAAAAGATGAGGAATACCCCAGAACAAGACGCCCAGAATCAGAGAAAAGGTCAGGTAAAAATAGGTATGATCCTTACTTAGGACCCTCGGGACGTGACCTACGTCCCAGGTTCGGAAATACAAGACCTTCGGGAAGAGACACAAACTATCCTCATCTAGATCCAGGAGAGATCGAGATGAACGATCCCGGGGTATTACCCGAATTGGAGACCATAACTTTAATGTAAGCAGCACTGAGCTCGTCTCAATACTGAGAACTATGGGGGACAAAGTTAAATGACCGAAATAAATGCGTTCTAATCCAGACAGGAGGAACCTCGACCAGTGGTGTGAATTCCACAATGATCACGGCCATAGAACAACAGATTGCAGATTTTTACAAGGTGAAGTAAAACATCTATTAAAACAGGGCTATTTAACAAACTTGTTTAGTGATAACGGTAAACAGGCATATATGAAGAACATGCAGGAGCCACCAAAACCACCCTCCCCAAAACGGACTGTCAATGTCATACATGGAGGAGAAGAAGTAAACGGTATAGTCTGCCAGCTAACATCAAAAGTCACTAGCACCTACGAAAAGCGAGTTCGAGAAGAAATGAGGGAAGATCAAATATCTTTTGATGACGCATATTTTGGTGGATTAATGCTTCCACACAATGACGTGCTGGTAATATCCTTACTCATTCATGACACTAACGTTAAAAGGGTGTTCATTGATCCAGGCAGTTCAGTCAATATTATTTTGATGAAAGTTATGGAAGAAATGCAAGTAGACAACAAAATGATTCCAAAGGTTCGAGCCATATCTGGGTTCGACAATTCAACAGTGATAACTAAAGGTGAGATCGAACTCAATACTTACGCTAAAAGAGTCATCAAAAATGCAAAGTTCCAAGTCATTAATACAGAAATGGCTTACAATGTCATCCTGGGAAGACCATGGATTCATGACATGAAAGCAGTCCTATCTACTTTACATCAAGTGATAAAATTCCCTTCCAAATGGGGAATAAGGCAAATCGGGGGTGATCAACAAACCTCGAGGAGTATTAATTCAATAACTCTTAACAACAAAAAAGACACGAAAGAAACAACGAATTGTCAAATAGAGGCTCATCAACAAACAAGTATGGAACAAACTTCTGATTAGCTACGTACCAAAGAAATAGATATTCCAATAGGTACGGAAGAGGATAATGACGAAAAAATCCTGTAATCATCAAGAATGAGCCACAACATACGGACATAGACTCCAGACCAGATTTCATTCGTGAAGTAGAAGAAGAAGAACATATCAAAACAACTGCTGAAGAACTCGAGGCTGTTCCCATCTCTGAAAAAAAGCCCGAAAATGAACTTTATGTAACGACCCAGCCGGTCGTTTTGCGTATTAAGATCATGTTTCCTTAAATGAAACCTTTCATAGCAGCTATTTGTGCTTTACGACTCGCGGGAGCGGGTGGTTCGGGATTTGGGAATGAATTGGATGGTTTAGGAACACTTGGTTCCTTAAGGTTGGCCTATTTGGCCATGTTTGACTTCGGTCAACATTTTGAGCAAACAACCTCGGAATCGAGTTCTCACATCTCCAGTAGCTCCGTATGATGTTTTTGGACTCGGGCGTATGTTCGGCTCGGGTTTTTGATGACCTGGAAGCGTTTCGGCGCCCGAAATGGAAATCAGGATTTCCTTAAGTTTAGAATTTGGCCTGGAACCGATCTTCATGCTATCGGGGTCCGAATGGAATTTCGGGACTAGAAATAGTTCAGTATAGTCATTTATGACTTGTATGCAAAATTTGGGGTCATTCTGAGTAGTATAGACCCGTTCAGCGCAATGTAATGAATTCTAGAATTTCAAAGTTCTTAAGTTTGATTAATTTGGTTTTGGGGTTGAATTTTGAGTTCCGTTGTTGTTTGTCATGTTCTGGAAGTTCGAGCGAGTCCGTATCATGAATACTGACTTGCGGGTACTTTTAGACGGGGTCCCGGAGGGCTCGGGGGTGTTTTAGACACCCGGGAGCTAAGTTAGAAAAACCAGAAAGTTCCTGTCTGGTTTCCTTCTCTGCGATCGTAGAGGGGTGATTGCAATCTCAAAGAGGAATTTCTTCTAGGCTCAATTTTGTTCTCTGCGATCACGGACATCACCCTGCAATCACATAAGTCTCTTCCCCCACCCTTTGCGATCGCAGACCTCACTCATGCGATAGCACAAGCCTAACTCCCCACTCTCTGCGATCGCAGGCCCCATCTATGCGATCACATAGTGTCGTTTTGGGCCCAGGACCATTTGTTCTCCGCCATCGCAGACCTACAGCCGCGATCGCAGTGGTCCGGCAGCTTGGTCTCTGAGATCGCAGGCCTGATGCCGCGATCGCAGTGAAGGTTTTCCTGGGCAGTATTTAAATGTCCAATTACGGGATTCTTCTTCATTATTCAATACCCAACCTCCATTAGAGCTCCTCAAGCTAGGGAAAAGCTGTCCAAGTTCAAGTCCTTCCAAGTTAGTATGATTTTCTCTCTAAATTCATGAATATATTATGGAAATTTAACTAGTTATCTATTAAAATATCAAATCATGGGGAAATTGAGTAGAAATTTCTAGGGCTTTGATAATTAGTGAATTCCTAAATAAATTATGTAATTACGATCCTTAGGCTTCGGGTAATTCATTCCTTCGAGAATTTTTAAAATCTGAACGCGTGGGCCTGCGGTCGAAATTTCAAAAACCTTCAAGAATACTATATTTTGGAATTTCTTGTTAATTCTTATTCCTGGAGCATGAATTGACTCAATTATGCTATGTTTGGCTAGTTGTGATTCGTCAAGAGTAGTTTCGGAATTTCGGGCGCATCTTTTGATCCGGTCCTTGGTCCGAGGAGTGCTTTTATCGAGGCGAGTCTCCTTTCTAACCTGGTAAGAGGGAAATTGTCCCTCTATGTAACCTTGTTTGCTATGTGATCTTGTTTGGGGGCTACGTACGCACCGAGTGACGAGAGTCCATACGTAGTGGCTATTACTGCTTCGTCCCGGTAGTTAGAACACAACATGCTCATTGTTTCCCCCTATTGTAGCATAGATATGACTTGTATACTTGTGTGATTTGTATTGTTGTCTTTGAACGTTATGATACTTGGCTTGATTTAAGTGTGATAAGAGAATAACGCATAGTGATTATTGATTATATTATGGGATCGGGCCGTACGCCACGACAGAGTGATGATTGATTATATTATGGGATCGGTCCGTACGCCACGACAGAGTGATGATTGATTATATTATGGGATCGGGTGGTACGCTACGGTAGAGTGATGATTGATTATATTATGGGATCGGGTCGTACGCCATGGCAGAGTGATGATTGATTATATTATGGGATCGGGTCGTACGCCATGGCAGAGTGATGATTGATTATATTATGAGATCGGGTCATACACCACGGCGAGATTGAGACTACCAGGGTTGGATCGGGTCATACGCCACGGCGAGATTGAGACTACCAGGGTGGGATCGGGCCGTACGCCACGGCGAGATTGAGACTACCAGGGTGGGATCGGGTCGTACGCCACAGCGATATTGAGTACCATATTAGAGCGGGTCGTACGCCACGGTGGATACCAAACTTGTTTGACTTGATGGTTATTTGATGCCAAATATTCATGTACTTGATTATTTGTTTTACTTGCCTACAGTTTTCTTTACATCCTGTTTACTTTATGAATGTTGGACCTTAGTGAGTATCGAGTCGACCTCTCGTCACTACTTCTTCGAGATCAAACGGGATACTCACTGGGTACATATTTATATATATGTACTCATGCTGCACTTTCTTTCCTTTTCTGTACTTGACTGTACAGGTCCGAAGGCTGGTCCATCTGATTTTTAGGCCGGTGCCAGATATTGATAGCGTTTTCATACTTCACGGTGAGCTTCTTTCCTGCCGACTTCCTAGCAGCACCCTAGAGTTTCTTTTGTTATGCTCTCTATCTATTTCATTCAGACTGAGACCCGGTATATGTTGTAGTCATTGTATATTCAGTAGTTGCCCGTGACACTCGTGACAGTAGTTCCTGGCACACACGCGGTATATATTTTTGGGGTTTGGGATGTATATCTATGTGTTTGTTTTATTTTGGCCTTGTATCTACTATGATTTTACCTTCACTCAAGGCTAGTATCATGTTAGTTGTTATAAACTTGTAACCATTGACTTGTTTGATCGAATGGGAAGGGTATCACTTAGTGAAAGTTATATCGGCTTGCCTAACCCCGCTATAGGGCGCCGTCGCGACATGAATTAGGATTTGGGTCGTGACAACGTGGTATCAGAGCTTTAGGTTCACGTAGTCTCACGAGTCACGAGCAAACCTAGTATAGTCTTGCGGATCGGTACGGAGACGTCTATACTTATCTTCAGGAGGATATAGAGCATTAAGAAAATCCTTTTGTTCATATCCTATCGTGAAATCGATGATGTACTCAAACATGTTCTTCTACTCTCTCACAGATGGTGAGGACGCGTGCTTCACATGTTCCTAATCCAGGGGAGGCTGCTACCCCTGCCGCTTGAGGCCGTGGTAGGGGCAGGGGTGGGCTCATGTTCGTAGTAGCGGGCGAGGGCGTTCCAGAGCTGTACCGGTTGCACCGATTGAGGACCTTATGTTGAGGATCAGGATGAGCTGCCCCCAATAGTTCCACCACCAGCTAATTTTCTGACGGCATCGGGCTTCCAGGAGGTCATGGGACTTATGCTGAGGTTCATGGATATTATGTCCCAGGCAGGGGTACTTCCATCAGATCCTGCTACTTCTCAGGCAGGAGGGGGAGTTCAGACCCCTACCTCTCAGGCTACAGGACCAGCAGCAGCAGTACATCATACTCAAGATATTCCACCAATGATTGCGGTTCAGCCTGGGGTGGCAGCACTGGAGCCCAGGCCAGTTGCAGAGATAGACCAGCAGAAGCTGCTGGGTAGATGGACCCAGCTCCGCCATCCGACCTTCGAGGGTGAGCGAGGAGAGGATGCACAGGATTTTATCGAGAGGTGCAGGGACAGACTACACAACATGAGGATATTAGAGTCACACGGGGTATATTTCATGACATTTCAGCTTGAGGGCAGAACTCGCCGCTGGTGGCAGTCATATGTTCTCAGTAGGCCAGCAGGGTCGCCACCGGTTACTTGGAAGCAGTTTATTCAGTTATTTTTGGATAGATACATTCCACCGTCCGAGAGGGAGGAACTTTATGGTTAGTTTGAGAGGTTAGAGAAGGGAAAGATGTCTTTGTCAGATTATGAGGCCAGGTTCTCAGAGTTGTCTCGCCATGCTCTCATGATATTGCCCACAGATGCTGAGAGAGTTCGACGGTTTGTGGTAGGCTTACATCCGGGTATCAGGACTTCCATGGCCAGAGAGGTAGAGATGGGTACCCCATATCAGCTTGTAGTCGAGATAGCTCGACGTATCGAGGGTTACCGTGTGAAGGGCAGAGAGTAGGGTCAGTCAGTTAGCAGGATCAGCAGGATCAGCAGGACAAGAGGGCTAGGTTTGCAGGCGACTTCAGAGGGGCTCCAGCTAGGGACAGGGGTCAGTATGGGGGTGTCCAGTTCAACAGGCCTTCCTATTCAGCACCTCCAGTACCTCCTAGGGTTGTTCCAGTCAAGCCCCAGTTTAGCGCCATGCTAGAGCGCTCCTATCATTCTCCAGCTATCCAGAGTGCACCCAGCAGCTATTTTAGCCATCAGAGATCCTCCAGTTCTTATCCCAATGCTTTACTAGAGGATTCACGCCGCTCTTCAGCTATTCAGGGTTCCTCCTCTTCAGGGCAGTGAGCAGTAGTGCTAGGGGGTTTCTTTGAGTGTGGGGATCTAAGCCACGCATGGAGGTTTTGCCCAAGGTATCGGGGCAAGGCCGTGCAGCAGAGCCAGCAGCTTATGATTACAGTACGAGCAGCACGACCACCTAGGGTGGAGGTCAGGTTGGCAGAGGTCGTCCTAGGGGGGGAGGCCAGTCAGGAGGGGGTCGTTCGGCTCCAACTCATCCTGGGGGAGCTCAGTCATCAGGTGCTCCAGCCAGAGTTTATGTTATTCCAGCTAGGGCAGACGTAGTGGCATCAGATGCTGTGATTACAGGTATTATTTGGGTATGTGGTATAGAGGCTTCAATGCTATTTGATCCAGGGTCTACATATTTATATGTTTCAGCATTATTTTCCCATTCTCTGGATGTTATTTGTGAGTCTTTGGGTTCTCCCTTGTATGTATCCACTCATGTGGGTGACTCTGTAATGGTAGACCGGGTTTACCGATCTTGTATGATTAATTTATGTGGATTTAAGACCAGAGACGACTTGTTGTTGCTTGATATTGTTGATTTTGAGGTTATTTTGGGCATGGATTGGCTATCTCCTCATCATGCACTCTTGGACTGCCATGCCAAGATAGTTACATTAGCCATGCCTGAGTCGCCGAGGTTACAGTGGAGGGGTTCTTCAGTTAGTGCCTTCAGCCGGGTCATTTCCTCCATGAGAGCTCGACATATGGTCGAGAAGGGGTCTTTGTCTTATCTTGCTTACATGCGGGACACCACCGCCGAGTCTCCTACCATTGATTCAGTGCCTGTTGTTCGAGAGTTTCCGGATGTGTTTCCTTCAGACCTTCCAGGCATGCCTCCAGATCGAGATATAGATTTCTGCATTGATTGGGCTCCAGATACTCTGCCTATTTCTATTCCTCCCTATCGTATGGCCCCTAAGAAGCTAAGGGAACTGAAGGAGCAGCTTGAGGAGTTGTCGGCCAAGGGATTCATTAGGCCAAGTGTGTCGCCGTGGGGTGCTCCAGTCCTATTTGTGAATAAGAAGGATGGGTCTATGCGGATGTGTATTGACTACCGCCAGTTGAATAAAGTGACCATCAAGAACAAGTATCCTCTGTCGCGCATTAATGATTTGTTTGACCAACTACTAGGTGTTCGTGTGTTCTCAAATATTGATCTGAGGTCAGGTTACCACCAGTTGAAGATTCGGGCTTCTGATGTCCCGAAGATTGCATTTCGCACCAGATATGGCCACTATGAGTTCTTAGTGATGTCCTTTGGCTTGACTAATGCCCCAACAACATTTATGGACTTGATGAACAGGGTATTCAGGCCGTATATCGACTACTTCATTATTGTTTTCATTGATGATATATTGATCTACTCACAGAGCTTGGGAGAGCACGAGCAGCATTTGAGAGTTGTGCTTCAGACCTTGCGAGAACAGAAGCTATATGCTAAGTTCTCCAAGTGTGAGTTCTGGTTAGAGTCTGTGGCATTTCTGGGGCATGTGGTGTCCGGTGAGGGTATCAAGGTTGATCCGCAGAAGATTGAGGCAGTTCAGAGTTGGCCGCGTCCTACTTTAGCTTCAGAGATCAGGAGTTTTATGGGTTTAGCAGGCTATTATCCTCGGTTCGTGGAGGGGTTTTCTTCTATTGCAGCCCCATTGATGAGATTGACTCGGAAGAATGTTCCATTTCAGTGGTCCGATGATTTTGAAGCGAGCTTTCAGAAGCTCAAGTGAGCATTGACTTTAGCACCAATTTTTTCCTTGCCTTCGGAGTCAGGGGTGTATACCGTATATTGCGACGCTTCACGCGCCGGGCTAGGGTGCGTGTTGATGCAGGATGGCAGGGTTATTGCTTATGCTTCGCGCCAGCTGAAGGTTCATGAAAAGAATTACCCTGTGCATGATTTGGAGTTGGCGGCGATTGTTCATGCTCTGAAGATATGGCGGCATTATCTATATGGTGTATCTTGTGAGGTCTATACTGACCACCGCAGCCTGCAGTACCTGCTTAAGCAGAGGGACATTAATTTGAGGCAGGAAGGTGGCTTGAGTTATTAAAGGACTATGATCTCACTATTCTATATCATCCGGGAAAGGCAAATGAAGTAGCGGATGCTTTGAGCACGCGGGCAGCTACTATGGGTAGTTTGGCCTACATTGAAGCTGAGGAGAGACCTTTAGCCTTGGACATTCAGTCATTGGCCAATCACCTAGTGAGATTGGATCTTTCTGAGCCTCGTCGAGTTCTAGCTCATGTGATTGCTCAGTCTTCATTATTGGGAGAGATTAAGGCTCGACAGTTTGATGATCCACGTCTAGCAGAGCTACGGGATACGGTGGTCCAGGGCACGGCCAAGGAGATTACTTCAGGCGAGGATGGTGTTCTGCGACTCCAGGGTCGATTGTGTGTTCCAGATATTGATGGCTTGAGGGAGAGGATTCTAGCATAGGTGCACAGATCTCGATATTCTATTCATCCGGGAGCGACAAAGATGTATCGTGACCTAAAGCAGCACTATTGGTGGAGGCGGATGAAGAAGGACATTTTTCAACATGTGGCTCTGTATCTTAATTGCCAGTATGTTAAGTATGAGCATCAACGGTCAGGAGGCTTGTTTCAGCAAATGCCCATTCCTCAGTGGAAATGGGAGCGAATCACTATGGAGTTCGTGGTTGGGTTGCCTCGGACTTTGCGGAAGGTTGATGCGGTTTGGGTCATTGTGGATAGATTGACCAAATCGGCACATTTCATTCCTGTGGCTACTACTTATACTACAGAGAGGCTAGCTCAGATTTACCTTCGTGAGATAGTCCGGTTGCATGGTGTTCCGGTGTCTATCATTTCAGATCGGGGTCCTCAGTTCACTTCACATTTCTGGAGAGCTTTGCACAGCGAGATGGGTACTCAGATAGACCTCAGTTCAGCATTTCACCCTCAGACTGATGGCCAGTCAGAGCGTACAGTTCAGATTCTTGAACATATGCTCAGGGCATGTGTGATTGATTTCGGGGGTCAATGGGATCAGTTCTTGCCTTTAGCAGAGTTTTCATACAATAATAGTTATCAGTCCAGCATCGAGATGGCTCCATTCGAGGCTTTGTATGGTCGGCGATGTCGTTCTCTGATCGGGTGGTTTGATCCTGGCGAGGCCAAGCTATATGGTACAGATCTGGTGAGAGATGCCTTGGAAAAGGTGAAGATTATTCAGGAAAGGCTCCGTACAGACCAGTCTAGGCAGAAGAGCTACGCGGATCAGCGGGCACGTGAGGTAGCATTCATGGAGAGAGATAAGGTTATGTTGAAGGTTTCGCCGATGAAGGGCATTATGAGATTTGGGAAGAAAGACAAGCTGATCCCCAGGTTTATAGGTCCTTTCGAGGTGTTGAAGCGGGTTGGAGAGGTTGCTTATGAGCTTGCTCTACCTCCAGCCTTATCAGGAATTCATCCAGTTTTTCACGTTTCCATGCTTAGGAGGTATCACGCCGACTTCTCGCACATGTTTAATTACAGAACTATCCAGTTAGATGAGAAGTTGGGCTACGAAGAGGATCCAGTTGCCACTATTGATAGGCAGGACCGCCAGTTGAGGTCTAAGACCGTTTCTGCGGTTAAGGTCGAGTGGAGATGTGATGACCCAAACAGTCAACCTAAGTAATTTTAGCTATATCTGTGTTCCGAGGCTCCGAAAGCCTCCGTTGATCTCACCTCGATATGTGTGCGCAGCCCGTGCATGTAGCTGGGAAGTCTTTATATTGACATTGGATGAAAAATAGAATTTACGATAAATAAATGAATAAATCTGACTTTGGTCAACATTTTTGGTAAACGGACCCGGACCCGTGATGTGACGGTCCTGGAGAGTCCGTAGGAAAATATGGAACTTGGGCGTATGCCCGGAATCGAATTCCGAGGTCCCAAGCCCGAGAAATAAGTTTTTAAAGGAAATTGTTTTTTGGAATTAATAAAGGAATTTGAAAATGAATTATTAAGTGAAAACCGTGTTACCAGGCCCGTATAAGATTCTGGAGCCCAGAACAGGTTTATTATATGTTATTTGTCTTATCTGTGAAATTTGGTGTGAAACGAACTTGAAACGACGTGATTCGGATTAAAAATGGGGAATTTAGAAGTTTATGAAGTTTGAGAAAATTCTAAGAGTTGTGAGGTTTGATTCGATGTTCTTGATGATATTTTGGTGATTTAAATGCATGAATAAGTTTGTAAGATATTTTGGGAGTCGTGTGTGTTTTTGGTTTTGAGACCCAAGGGCTCGGGTGAGTTTCG
Organism: Nicotiana undulata; assembly: GCA_005239495.1. Taxonomy (NCBI): domain Eukaryota; kingdom Viridiplantae; phylum Streptophyta; class Magnoliopsida; order Solanales; family Solanaceae; genus Nicotiana; species Nicotiana undulata. Next base: position 1,451 of record ML275195.1, on the reverse strand, counting down.
GGTAGCTAACGGGGTGTTAAAGAGTCAAAAATCTGGTGTGATGTTGCAGGTTTCTGGTGTCTGGTGTTTTCTTCTCTGCGATCGGAGAGGTCTGACCAGGTCCCTTCCGCGATCGCATTCCTTCGACCGCGATCCCATTATGTGATGTCCCAGTGTTCCGCGATCGCAAACCTTTTCATGCGATCGCATAGGTTCAGCTAAGCTATGCTCCGCGATCGCGACTCCGCTTCTGCGATCGCAGTGAGTTAGGACCAGACTCTCTGCGATCGCAGCCCTCTTCTTGCGATCGCGATGAAGAAAATCGCCCAGTTAATTCCTTAAGTCAAAAACAGAATACTATTACGGGATTATCACTTTTTCACCATCTTCTTCCTCTCCAAGACCCCATAGGCGATCCTCAAGCGAGTTTTCTTCCATAGCCACTTGGGTAAGTGATCCTAACTTTATTCTCTACCATTTTCCTTCATCAATCACTAGAATCTAGGGCTAAAAACATGGAATCAAAGTAGGAATTAGGGATTTTAGGTAGAGTTGGGTTTTTGAGAATTTTGGGTGATTCAACCTCAATTTGGGGTCGAATCTTAAAACAAATTATATATTCTTACTCGTGGGGTTATGGGTGATCGGGTTTTGGTCTGAGCCTCGTGTTTGGACCAAGCGGGCCCGGGTTCAAATTTTGGAATCTTAGGAAGAATGCTTTGAAATAAATAATTAGGCTATGGGTTTGATTTATTGAGCCATTATTGATATAATTGGGTTGATTATGTCAAGATATTACCGTTCTGGAGTCGGATTCTAAAGGAGAGGCTGTGATTGAGGCTTAACTTGCATTTTTGGAGCCAAGGTAAGTGTTTGGCTTAACCTCAGCTTGAGAGATTAGGTATAGAGTCCTATTTGCTATGTGTAACTCATGTCCAACGTATAGGCGTGGTGGCGAGTGCCTATGCGTTGCGGTCAAGCATGCCCGTGAGTCATTTGTGATGAAACTTACTGTGTTCTTAATATTCTCCGCTCTATGAGTAATTGATGAATTAAAAGTGATACCTTGAGGTTGTTTCATGACGTGGAGAGTCATTGAGTTATTTGTTTCAGTTGAGGCTTACACTGTTGAAATTGTATTTCTGATGCGAGGTTGGTTATAGCTGAGACCCCCTGTCGAGAATTTTGTTGAGTTTGTAATTGATGATTTCCCCTTGCCGGGGCAATAGAACTGTATTGAGTATTTCCATGCACTTGAGACTGATTAGTGTTGACTTCTACATTATATTGTTGCTTTGTTTATTATTTGTCGCACGAGGGGACATGCCGTGTTGACTGTTTGTTACTCATCACACGAGGGTACGTGCCGTGTTGATCATTGATTATTTATACGCACGACGGGACATGCTGTGCCGAGTGTTATTATATATGCACGACGGGACATTCCGTGCCGAGTGATTGTGAGGTTATGC
>ML275194.1:0-35183 GCA_005239495.1 Nicotiana undulata | reverse complement strand
TGAGGGTGCACCTGATGCGGGAACCATGGCACGGGAACCCTGATATGCCCCATACCACCGCAACTGAAGCAAGACCTCGACTGCTCAGAATACTGACCTTGGAACTGACCCTGTCGACCAGAATGACCACTCTGATATCTTTTAATCGGCGGTGCACTGATGGTCGCTGAAGGTGCACTGCGGGATACCTTTAGTGCCGACTGATAAGGCCTAGGGGGATGACCTCTGCCAAAGGGATCTCTTCCCCCAGATGAGGCACCACTGAAATGGCCGAAATGACTAGGTCTCTTGTCAGACCCCTGTCCACCACCCTGGGATAATACCATCTCAATGCGCCTGGACACATCGGCTGCATCCTGGAAGAAGATATCAGTACCCGTGTCTCTGGCCATCTGAAGCCTGATGGGCTGAGCTAGACCCTCAATAAACCTCCGAACCCTCTCCCGATCAGTGGGGAGTATCATAATTGCATGCCTGGACAGCATAATGAACCTGGTCTCGTACTGAGTGACGTATCTGGAGCCCTGCTATAGACGCTCAAACTGCCTCCGAAGATCCTCTCTCTGAGTAACTGGAAGGAACTTCCCCAAGAACAACTCGGAGAACTGAGCCCAAGTCATAGGTGCAGACCCAGCTGGTCTGGTCAAGCAGTAATCTCTCCACCAAGTCTTGGCGGTGCCAGAAAGACGAAATGTTGCAAAATCAACTCCATTGGACTCCACAATGCCCATGTTCCGAAGGACCTCGTAACAGCTGTCCAAATAATCCTGGGGATCCTATGATGGTGCACCAGTAAATGCACTAGTGAATAATTTGGTGAACCGATCCAACCTCCATAGAGCGTCTGCTGACATGGCTCCTCCCTCCACTGCTGGTGCCCCAATACCTGACCAAACTACTCCGGCCGTCTGAGGTGCCGGAGTCTGGAACTGAGTGGCAAACTTCTCTGGCGTATGAATAGCAGGAGTCTGGGTCCCTCCCCCAGCCTGATATCCAGATGGTGCAGTAGGAAGAAGACCGGCCATGAGTCCCACTAAGCGGACTAGAGCGTCCTGAAGCACTGGGGTGGCAATGAACCCTTCTGGGACCTGAGCTGGTCCAACTGGTACTGTCTACGTAGGAACCTCACCGGCAAAGTCTACCTGTGGGTCCTCTACTGGAGCTGCTGCCCTAGCTCTGCCTCGGCCTCTAGCACGGCCTCGGCCCCTCGTAGGAGCTATAATAGGAGGATCAGGCTGCTGGTCGGTCGATGAGGAAGCACGCGTTCTCGCCATCGAATGAAAGATGTGAAGTTATTCCTAACTTTGCAGCCTCTGGAGGATAAGTACAGACGTCTCCGTACCGATCCCTCAGACTCTACCAAGTTTGTTCGTGAGCTGTGAGACCTAAGCAACCTAGGTCTCTGATACCAACTTGTCACGCCCCGAAATCCCACCTTCGGTCCATGACTGCGTCTAACCTTGAACCCGCTAGACAAGCCAACGTTTGAACTAAATAAAACTCAATAACGACTAAAACAAACAAGATGACTAAGGCATCGATGGCCCACAAGGAAATTTAACAAAATAACCAAAATACAACATAGCACTTTCGAAATAAAACCCATATACAAATCCCAGAACTGGTGTCACATACTCACGAACTGTCTAAGAGATTACTACAAACAAAAGGTCTGAAAAATAAGTACATAGGGCTGTCTTTGAAATACAAGTAAGACAGAGCTGAAGTGGGTAGTAGAAGGTGACGTCAAGGCCCACGAACGTCTGCGGGTCTACCTTGATGTCCCTGAATGCGCTGAGTGAAGCTCTGACCGTCAGTGATCACCGGGTCCGGCTGCGTAGTCTGCACAACATAAAGAAGTGCAGGTGTAGCATCAGTACAACCGACCCCATGTACTGAGTAAGTGTCGAGCCTAACCTCGTCGAAGTAGTGACGAGGCTAGGACCAACAACAACATATGTACCTGTGTAACTTTATATAATAACAGGAAAAATGACGACAAAATTAAGCAAGTAAGACAAATACGGGGAGAACATGCTGGGGAAGTAGGGAAACAAAATGCTAGCACGGTAGAACAAGGTGATAACTGAAACGTAAAAGTAAAGGCAGGAATTTAACTTCTCAACAGATAATGAACAACAAAAGGCATGGCATGTCCCCTCGTGCATAACCTCACAATCACTCGGCACGGAATGTCCCCTCGTGCATATATAATAACACTCGGCACAGAATGTCCCCTCGTGCATAACCTCACAGTCACTCGGCACAGAATGTCCCCTCGTGCATATACAATAAAACAAAGCAACAATAATGTGAAAGTCAACATTACGAAGTCTCAAGTGCATGGAAATATTCAATACAATTCTATTGTCCCAGCAAAGTGAGTACATCAATTACAAACTCAACAATGCCCCACAAGGGTCTCAACTATAACCAACCTCGCATCAGAAATACAATTTCAACAGTGTAAGCCTCAACTGAAACAAATAACTCAATAACTCTCCACGTCATGAAACAACATCAACGTATCACTTTTAATTCATCAGTTACTCATAATGCGGAGAATAATAAANTGAGGTTAAGCCAAACACTTACCTCGGCTCCAAAGAAAATGCAAGTCAAGCCTCAATCACAGCCTTTCCTCTCGAATCCAACTCCGAATCGGGAATATCTAGACATAATGGATTTATTGACATCAATAAGTACTCAATAGACCAATTCCCAAGCAAAATTATACATTTCCTACTATTTCTTCGAGAATACTAAAATTCGACCCCGGGCCCACACGTTCGGATTTTCGAAAATTCATGAAGGAATTAATTACCCGGAGTCTAAGGATCGAAGTTATGTAATTTATATAAGAATTTATGGCCTAACATGGAAAATCCCAAAAAAATCCTCAAGAACCCTAAAATTACTACCTAATTCTATGATTTTTAGATGATTTAGTAGTGAATTTAACTAGGAATTAGTGTTTGAAACTAGTAAAACTATGAAATTTACTTACCTCAATAACAGTGGTGGAAGGTCTTTTGAGAAGCTCTCTAAAATCTTGAAGAGGAAGATGAAAATGGAGGAATAAGGCTAAGTCCCGTATTTTATAACACTGCCCAGTGATTTCTTCACTGCGATCGCGACAAGGGGCCTGTTATCGCGAAGGCCAACTGGCCGGACCTCTGCGATCGCGGCAGGGGTCCTGCGATCTCGAAGAACAACTGGCAAGACCTCTGCGATCGCGGCAGGGGTCCTGCGATCGCGAAGAACAATCTCACTCGGCCCAGACGCGACTCAATGCGATAGCAAAAAACGAGCTGCGATCGCGAAGGTGTGGAACCCACATCACGGGTCCGGGTCCGTTTACCAAAAATATTAACCAAAGTCAACTTTATTCATTTGATTATCACAAATCCCATTTTGTCTTCAATTTCATTATAAAGACTTCCCGGCTACACGCCCGGGTTGCGCACGCAGATCGAGGTGAGATTAACGGAGGCTTTCGGGGCCTCGGAACACAGATTTAGCTAGAAGTACATTAGGATGACCTTTTGGGTCATCACAAGAGGATTCCAGATCTAGGATTAGTAAGGTGCATAGATTCTAAACAAGCTTCGACTATCATGGACGAAGAGCACTCCGGAGTTTGAGGACCGCATATGAATGGGCATGTCATGGCAAAGAAGATACTTCGAGTAGGTTATTATTGCTCACCATGGAATGATATCGCATCATCTTTGTTTGCAAATGTCATCAATGCCAGGCTTACTATGATTTGATTCATTCCCCGCCATCTGAGTTGCACACAATGTCTGCACCTTGGCCCTTTGTTGCTTGGGGCATGGATGTTATCGGACCAATTGAGCTGGCATCATCAAACGGGATAGGTTATTCTGGTGGCCATTGATTACTTTACCGAGTGGGTCGAAACTGTAACTTTCAAGTCCGTGACCAAGAAGGCAGGGGTATATTTGTTTCATTCAAATATCGTTTGCCAGTTCAGAATTCCCTAGGTAATACAAACAGTGTTGCCAATCTCAATAGTCATTGATGAAAGGAGTATGCCAACAGTTCAATATTATGCATTGAAACTCCACCCCGTACCTTCCCAAGGCAAATGGAGCTGTTGAGGTTGCTAACAAGAATATAAAGAAGATACTTCGTAAGATGGTGCAAGGTTATAGGCAATGGCATAAAAATTTGACTTTTGCTTTACTGGGCTATCGCACTACTGTTCGCACTTCAGTTGGTGCAACTCCTTATTTGCTGGTATATGGAACTGAGGCAGTTATACCTGCGAAAGTTGAGATTCCATCCTTTCTGATCATCGCAAAAGTTGAAATTTGTTATGACGAGTGGGTCAAAACCCGACTAGAGCACTTGAATTTGATTGATGAGAAAAGATTGGCAATAGTATGTCATGGTCAATTGTATCATAAAAGAATGACAAGAGCATACACAAGAAGGTGCATACCGGGAAATTTGAAGTGGGTCAACTGGTATTGAAACGCATCCTTCCACATCAGGCTGAAGCTAAAGGCAAGTTCGCCCCAAACTGGCAGGGTCCGTTCATTGTGACAAGAGTGATGCCCAATGGTGCTTTATATTTAACAGACATAGAAGGAAGAAGTGTGAATATGGTATCAATTCTGATGTAGTCAATATATATTATGTATGATTTCTTTGTTTCTCTACAATTGCATTTTGTACTTGGCAAGCTCAAAGTTGGAATGACAAAGGCATTTTATTCTACAACCACAAATACTTTTATCCTTTGTTACCCCTTTTGAGCCTTATTTATTTTCTTTCATACCCCTATTTTGGAATCAGAAGTAGAGTTAGAAAATGAAAGAGAAAAGAAAAAAAGAAAAAAAGAAAAAAAGAAAAGAAAAGAAAAGAAAAAGAAGAAAAGAAGAAAAGAAGCAAAAAAAACAAAACAAATCTTAGGTTTGAACTACGTTCGACCTGATTCCTTTTAAGGATACGTAGGTAGCCTTATGAGGTTTGGTCCCATCAAAATAAAAATCCAAAATTCCCCAGACTCAAAGAAACTGGGGCAGAAGTTTTAGTTTTGCGAAAGCTCTGATTCCAAAAGCTGTAATTTTGAACCCTTTCATCTTAAATTATCTTGAACCTCCATGCCACCCTTTCTTTCTTACCCTATCCAAAATACTACACTACGGTCCAAATAAAGACCTTTCGATCAATCTTTGAGGATGCCAAATCAAGCGAGATAGAGGTATGATTTACATCATGGGTAACACTTTATTCATTGGCACAAGGAAAAATGAATAAAATAAGAGATTCTAATTGGTGAAAACTCTAGCGGGCACCGTAAGGCGATGGTGAGCTGAGAGAAAATTTAAAATGAGTCTTATTGGTGAAAACCCTCGTGGGCACCGAAAGGCAACAATGAGTTGAGAGATGAACAAATGAGAGAGTCTTATTGGTGAAAACCCTTCGGGGCACTACAAGTCAAATGAGATTCGTGACTTTACAGAAAAATTGGATCATTGAAAGCCCGATTTCGAAGTATGAATACATGACATGAACTGAAAGTGTGATTGGTTGGACGGATTTAGGCTGATCAATTCAAAATGCATGTCATGATCATTGGAGACAGCTGCTTCACTCAGATAAGTCTTTTTTCCTCTCTTATCCGAATAGACATCTTCATTTAGACCTTTCTTTTGTTTATTTTTCCAAAAATCACTTCAGTTTGTTCTTATGGTTCTATTTCTTTGTGTTTCTTCCAAGTCAGTTTTATTAAAGAAAGAAAGAAAGGACTTCTAAGATGACTCAGAAGAAGCAATATGGTGATAACTGAAGTTCAGGTGATCAAGTGAATCTTGAATTTTGAGAAAATACAAAGGCTCAACATTTGTCAGCATTAAAACGCAATGCAACAAGTGAGTGTAAGGGATTCAGGTCATCCAGAGGTTTTTTGTGGTCAAGGTTCGATTAGAAGGTCCAAAAATTCCTTGTTAGCCCGAAGTAGCTAATCAGAAAGAAGCATGGCAGCAGCAGAAGCGGACACCTTCAGCAACGATGCCACAAACTAACCACCATATTTTCAAACTCAGAAAATCTCTTTTGATTGAAACAGGGGCAGGAAAATTTGGTCGTTCACGAGGATCCTCTATGAGGAAAGCATGGTTCAACGGCAAGAAATTTTGTTCATTCTCAGGGATCCTCCATGAGGAAAGCATATGTCATGACCCAAAATCCATAAGGCCGTGATGGCGCCGGACACCACTGTCAGGCAAGCCAATCCTTAAATGGTTAAGTTAAATTCCTATTTTAGTATTTGGAAATCGTTGGTTTTCATTTTATTACATAATAATCGAATAAAAATCCACTAAGTAAATACAATAGCTTAACGTTCCATTTTAATAAAATACACCCTAATCACATCCCAGAACCCGATGTCACAAGTGCATGAGCAAATTTCTAAGAAAGATGTATACATGTAATACAATGTCTGTCCGGAGTACAAATTGGACAAGGAATATAAAGTACAATATAATACATCAGAGGGAGACTCTGTCGGCTGCGGGTCGTCTCGGGATGGTGCAGCTCATCTAAGTCTCCAGGTCATCAACATCGCTACGTCAAGCAGGGCTACTAGCTATGAATGTACCGGTGCAATAAAAATGCACAACAAGTGTAGCATGAGTACGAAAACAACGTGTACTCAAAAGTATCCCGCCTAACCTCGAAGAGGTAGTGATGAGAGGTCGAATTTACACTTGCTAGAGGTCAATTTAATATAATCAAGTGTGATGTCAAACATGGATATTAAACTTAAATATTAAATAATAAACATGAAAGAACAACTTTTTCCATAAATTTATGAATTCCCAGTTTCCGTCATTTCAATTAGCAACTTATAATTTAAGGCCAGAAAATAGTAAAAAAAAATCACAGAAAATACTCAGCAAATATCATGCGCAAGTAATGCCGTGGGTCGAACGGCTCAAACCAACGATAAATGTAAATTGTGCACTCCCGAAGAGTCGAACGATGCGAACCATTGATGCATTTATTAACCTGCCGTGGCGTACGACCTGCTCCCGTGAGAGTAGTGGAAAGAATCACTCCGCTCGCGGAATAAATATTGCGAAGCGGTCACACATAAGCGTACACATTCAAACAATCTATCTCGACTATATTGGGAAAGCAATTACCCAAGAAATGACAAAGTTCTCTTTTAATAGTCACAAAGATAGTATTTAAGTCTTTTCTAGAAATTCATTTGTCAAAATTCAATAAGATTTAATCATTTTTAATTTCATCAATAAAGTTACAAGTATGACAAATACAACATGCTTTTGGGTCCTAGACTACCCGGACAAGCATAATAGTAGCTGTCACGACCCAAATCCTAATTCAAGTCGCGATGGCGCCCAACAACGGGGTTAGGCAAGCCGATATAACCTTCACTTAGTGATACCCTTCCCATTCGATCAAACAAATCAACAATTTCCAGTTTAACACAGCTAACATGATACTAGCCTTTAGTGAAGGAAAAATCATAGCAAATATAAGGCCGAAATAAGACATATACATAGTTATACAACCCAAAACCCAAAATATATACCGTGTGTGTGCCAGGAACTAGTGTCACGAGTGCCACGGGAAACTACTGAATATACAATGACTACTGCATATACAGGGTCTCAGTCTGAATAAAATAGACAGTGAGCATAACATGTGAAACTCCACAGTGCTGCTAGGGAGTCGCCAGGAAAGCAGCTCACCGTGAAGTATGACCACGCTATCAATATATAGAACGAGACAAGGCTAAAGCAATAGGCATACGAAACAGTAAACAACAAGTATATGAACACATAATGTAACACAAGTAAGAGCACCAAGTACCAACTCCTTCTTATTCAACAATACCTGACCAATACTGACACATGTGATCCAGACTCAAGTGTACATATACCGACACGGACAAGACAACCGGCCGGAGTCATAGGGTGGGTCATAAGGACAGAGGTCATAAGCTCCCCACGATCGCGAATCATACCTGGGACTCGTGTGCTGACTCGATAGTAATAATAAGCTCCCCACGATCGCGCATCATGCCTGTGACTCGTGTGCTGACTCGATAATAATAATAAGCTCCCCACGATCGCGCATCATGCCTGCGACTCGTGTGCTGACTCGATAATAATAATAAGCTCCCCACGATCTTGCATCATGCCTGCGACTCGTGTGCTGACTCGATAATAATAAGAATATTTACATATAGGTACGTACAAGTACCGATTCGACCGTGAACTCAACAGGATTGTCTCAATATCAAATCACTTATAGCCAATTAGGATTTACATCATCATATTCTTACCTCTCCCATGTCATTTCAACAATAAACACATTTTATAATACATACAGCGGTCCAAATAAGGCACGAAATGGCATGCCCGTGGGTCCTACGACTACCCGACATAGCAATATAGTCACCACGTATGGACTCTCGTCACTTGGTATGTATGCGGCCCCCTCAACATGTACATATAGAAAACAAGGAACCAACGGGGACATTTCCCCCTTACAAGTTTGGAAAGGAGACTCACCTCGATAAAAGCACTTCTCGGACAAAGGACCAGATCAAAAGATGCGCCCGAAACTCCGAAACTACTCTTGACGGTTCACAACTAGCCAAACATAGCATAATTAAATAAATTTAAGGTTCAAGAAGGAGACTTATCAAGAATTCCTAAAATTTAACATTCTTGGCGATTCTTGAAATTTTGACCCCGGGCCCACGCTTTTGGATTTGTAAAATTCTTGAAGGATTAAAATACCCGCAGTCTAAGGATCGTAATTACATAATTTATTTAGGAATTCAATGGCTAAAAAGGGATAATTCACTAATTATCAAAGCCCTAGGAATTTCTACCCAATTTTCCCATGATTTTGATAGTTTAATAGGTAAACTAGTTAGATTTCCATAATAAATTCATGAATTTCGAGAGAAACTCATACTAACCTTGAAGGACTTGACCTTGGACAGCTTTTCCGTACCTTTGAGGAGATATAATGGAAGTTGGGTATTGAATAATGAAGAAGAAACCCGTAATTGGACATTTAAATACTGCCCAGGAAAACCTTCACTGTGATCGCGATATCAGGCCTGCGATCGCGGAGAACAAATGACCCTGGCCCCCATGAAGCACTATGTGATCGCATAGATGGGGCCTGCGATCGCAGAGGGTAGGGAGGTAGGCTTATGCGATCGCAGGAGTGAGGTCTGCGACCGCAAAGAGGAACAGGCAGTAGGGGGGGGTAGGTAGGTGACTTGTGCGATCGCAGGAGTGAGTATGCGTTCGCAGAGAGTGGGGGAAGAGACTTATGCGATCGCAGGGTGATGTATGCGATCACAGAGAACAAAATTTAGCCCAGAAGGAATTCTTCTCTACGTTCGCAATCATCCCTCTGCGATCGCAGAGAAGGAAACCAGACAGGAATTTTCTGGTTTTTCTAACTTAGCTCCCAGGGGTCTAAAACACCCCCGAGCCCCCCGGGACCCCGTCCAAAAGCGCAGGCAAGTTTGTATTCATGATACGGACTCGCTCAAACTTCCGGAACATGAAAAACAACAACGAAACTCATAATTCAACCCCAAAACCAAATTAATCAAACTTAAGAACTTTGAAACTCTAGAATTCATTACATTGCGCCGAACGAGTCTATACTACTCGGAATGACCCCAAATTTTGCGGGCAAGTCATAAATGACTATACGGAACTATTGCCGGTCCCGGAATTCCATTCAGACCTCGATTGCATGAAGTCCCGTTTCAGGACAAATTCTAAACTTAAGGAAATCCTGATTTCCATTTCGGGCGCCAAAACGCTCCCGGGTCATCAGAAACCCGAGCCGAACATACACCCAAGTCCGAAATCACCATACAAAGCTACTGGAACTGTCAGAACTCGATTCCGAGGTCGTTTTCTCAAAATGTTGACCGAAGTCAAATTTGGCCAAATAGGCCAGTCTTAAGGAACCAAGTGTTCCTAAACCATCCAATTCATTCCCAAATCCCGAACCGCCCGCTCCCTCGAGTCATAAAGCACAAGCAGTTTCTATGGAAGGTTTCATTTAAGGGAACAGAGGCCTAATACGCAAAACGACCGGCCGGGTCGTTACATTCTCCCCCTCTTAAGCAAACGTTCGTTCTCGAACGGGACTAGAATCGTACCTGGAGTGTTGAATAGCTGTGGATATCTGCTCTGCATGTCCTGCTCGGACTCCCAAGTCGCCTCCTCAACTGGTTGGCCCCTCCACTGGACCTTAACCGCAGAAACTGTCTTAGACCTCAACTGGCGGTCCTGCCTATCAATAATGGCAACTGGCTCCTCCTCGTAGCCCAACTTCTCATCTAACTGGATAGTGCTGTAATCAACCACGTGCGAGAAGTCGGTGCGATACCTCCGAAGCATGGAAACATGAAAAACTGGATGAACTCCTGATAAGGCTGGAGGTAAAGCAAGCTCATAAGCAACCTCTCCAACCCGCTTCAACACCTCGAAAGGACCTATAAACCTGGGGCTCAACTTGCCCTTCTTCCCGAATCTCATAATGCCCTTCATCGGCGAGACCTTCAACATAACCTTGTCTCCCTCCATGAACGCTACATTACGTGCCCGCTGATCTGCGTAGCTCTTCTGCCTAGATTGTGCTGTACGGAGCCTTTCCTGAATAATCTTCACCTTTTCCAAGGCATCCCTCACCAGATCTGTACCATATAACTTGGCCTTGCCAGGCTCAAATCACCCAATCGGAGAACAACATCGCCGACCATATAAAGCCTCAAAGGGAGCCATCTCGATGCTGGACAGATAACTATTATTGTATGCAAACTCCGCTAAAGGAAAGAACTGATCCCATTGACCCCCGAAATCAATCACACAGGCCCTGAGCATATCTTTCAGAATCTGAATTGTACGCTCTGACTGGCCATCAGTCTGAGGGTGAAATGCTGAACTGAGGTCTATCTGAGTACCCATCTCACTGTGCAAGGCTCTCCAGAAGTGCGAAGTGAACTGAGGACCTCGATCTGATATAATAGACACCAGCACACCGTGCAACTGGACTATCTCATGAATGTAAATCCGAGCCAGCCTCTCTGTAGTATAAGTAGTAGCCACAGGAATGAAATGCGCTGATTTGGTCAGTCTATCCACAATGACCCAAACAGCGTCAACCTTCTGCAATGTCCGAGGCAACCCAACCACGAAGTCCATAGTGATGCGCTCCCATTTCCACTAAGGAATAGGCATCTGTTGAAACAAGCCTCCTGGCCGCTGATGCTCGTACTTAACCTGCTGACAATTAAGACACCTAGCCACATGCTGAACAATGTCCTTCTTCATCCGCCTCCACCAGTAGTGCTGCTTCAAATCCAGATACATCTTTGTCGCTCCTGGATGAATAGAATACCAAGAACTGTGCGCCTCTTCTAGAATCCTCTCCCTCAGGCCATCAATATCAGGAACACACAACCTGCCCTGGAGTCTCAGAACCCCATCCTCGCCTAAGGTAACATCCTTAGCCCTACCCTGGACCACGGTATCTCAGAGTTATGCCAAACACGGGTCATCAAACTATCGAGCCTTGATCTCTCCCAATAACAAAGACTGAGAAACCACATGAGCTAGAACTCGACAGGACTCAGAAAGAACCAATCTCACCAGGAGATTGGCCAAGGACTGAATGTCCAAGGTTAGAGGTCTCTCCTCCGCTGCAATGTAAGCTAAATTTCCCATACTCGCTGCTCTCCTTCTCAAAGCATCTGCCATTACATTCGCCTTACCCGGGTGGTACAAAATAGTAAGATCATAGTCTTTTAATAACTCAAGCCATCTTCACTGCCTCAGATTAAGGTCCTTCTGATTAAATAATTGCTGCAAACTGCGATGGTCAGTGTAGACCTCACAAGACACTCCATATAGGTAATGCCGCCATATCTTCAAAGCATGAACAATCGCCGCCAACTCCAAATTGTGCACAGGGTAATTCTTTTCATGAACCTTCAGCTGTCGTGAAGCATAAGCAATAACGCTACCATCCTGCATCAACACACAACCCAACCCGACGCGCGAGGCGTCACAATACACTGTATACACTCCAGACTCAGAAGGCAATGATAAAACTGGTGCTGAAGTCAATGTTGATTTGAGCTTCTGAAAGCTCGCCTCACAATCGTCGGACAACTGGAATGGAGCATTCTTCTAAGTTAATCTAGTCAATGGGGCGGCAGTAGAAGAGAATCCCTCCACGAACTGACGGTAGTAACCTGCTAAACCCAGAAAACTCCTGATCTCTAAAGCTGAAGTAGGACGTGGCCAACTCTGGACTGCCTCAATCTTCTGCGGATCAACCTTGATACCCTCACCGGACACCACATGCCCCAAGAACGCCACAGATTCCAACCAGAACTCACACTTGGAGAACTTAGCATATAGCTTCTGTTCTCGTAAGGTCCGAAGCACAATCCTCAAATGCTGCTCGTGCTCACCCAGGCTCCGTGAGTAGATCAATATATCATCAATGAAAACAATAACGAAGGAATCAATATACGGCCTGAATACCCTATTCATCAAGTCCATAAATGCTGTTGGGGCATTAGTCAAGCCAAAGGATATCACTAGAAACTCATAGTGGCCATATCTGGTGCGAAATGCAGTCTTAAGGACATCAGAAGCCCGAATCTTCAACTGGTGATAGCCTGACCTCAGATCAGTCTTAGAGAACACACGAGCACCCTGTAGCTGATCAAACAAATCATCAATACGCGACAGAGGATACTTGTTCTTGATGGTCACTTTATTCAACTGGCGGTAGTCAATACACATCCGCATAGACCCATCCTTCTTCTTCACAAATAAGACTGGAGCACCCCACGGCGACACACTTGGCCTGATAAATCCCTTGGCCAACAACTCCTCAAGCTGCTCCTTCAACTCTTTTAGCTCCTTAGGAGCCATACGATAAGGAGGAATAGAAATAGGCTGAGTATCCGGAGCCAAATCAATGCAAAAATCTATATCTCGATCTGGAGGCATGCCTGGAAGATATGAAGGAAACACATCTGGAAATCCCGAACAACCGGTACTGAATCAATGGTAGGAGACTCAGCGGCGGTGTCCCGCACATAAGCAAGGTAAGACAAACACCCTTTTCGACCATGTGCCGAGCCTTCATAAAAGAAATGACCCTGCTGAAGGCACTAACTGAAGAACCCCTCCATTCTAACCTCGGCAACTCAGGCATGGCTAATGTAACTGTCTTGGCACGGCAATCAAAGACAGCATGATAAGGAGATAACCAATCCATGCCCAAAATAACCTCGAAATCAACATATCAAGCAACAACAGGTCGACTCTAGTCTCAAACCCACAGAAAGTAATCACACAGGATCGGTAGACCCGGTCTACCACTACAGAGTCGCCCACAGGAGTAGACACATACAAAGGAGAACCCAAGGACTCACAAGCAACATCCAGAGAATGGGCAAGTAATGCTGAAACATATGAATATGTAGACCCTGGATCAAATAGCACTGAAGCCTCTCTACCACAGACTGAAATCATACCTCTAATCACAGCGTCTGAGGCCACTGCGTCCGCCTTGGCCGGAATAACATAGAACCTGGCTGTAGCACCTGATGACTGAGCTCTCTAAGGAAGAGCTTGAGCTGAATGACCTCCTCCTGACTGGCCTCCCCCTCTAGGACGACCCCTGCCAATCTGACCTCCACCCCTAGGTGGTCGAACTGCTGGTGCGGGACCCATAGGCTGGTGACTCTGCTGAACGGCCTTGCCCCTAAAGCGGGGGCAATCCCTCTTCATGTGGCCCAAGTCCCCATACTCGTAACATCTCAAATGTGACATATCCTGCTGGCTTGAACAGTAAGAGTCCCGAATGGCTGGAGTGCGATGAGAATCATCTGTCACAACACTGAAATAGGAACCGGAGGATCTCTGACAGTCGGAGTAACCACTGGATGGGCTGTGAATGGCTAGAGGATGGTAGGAGCGCTCTGGCATGGCACTGAACTGAGGCCTCACTGAGACACCCCTGGGAGGAAATGGAGGTGCTGAATATGAAGGCCTACTGAACTGACCTCTGCCCCTAACTGGAGCACCCCTGAAGTCACCTGTGAATCTGGCCCTCTTATCCTGCTGACCCTGCTAACCTGACTGACCCTGCTCCCTGCTCCTCATACGATAACCCTCGACCCGTCGAGCTATCTCTACTACCAGCTGGAATGGGGTACCTATCTCTACCTCTCTAGCCATGGAGGTCCTGATACCTGGATGTAAGCCTGCCACAAACCATCGCACCCTCTCAGTATCAGTGGGCAATATCATAAGGGCATGGCGGGACAACTCTGAAAACCTCGCCTCATAGTCCGTCACGGACATCTGCCCCTGCTCCAACCTCTCGAACTGACACCAAAGCTCCTCCCTCTCAGATGGTGGAATGTATCTGTCCAAAAATAACTGAATAAACTGCTCCCAAGTAACCGGTGGAGACCCTGCTGGCCTACTGAGTATATAAGACTGCCACCAGCGGCGAGCTCTTCCCTCAAGCTGGAAGGTCGTGAATTCTACCCCATGTGACTCTAGTATCCTCATGTTGTGCAGTCTATCCCTGCACCTCTCGATGAAATCCTGTGCATCCTCTCCCCGCTCACCCCCGAAGGTCGGAGGGCGAAGCTGGGTCCATCTACCCAGCAGCTTCTACTGGTCTATCTATGCAACTGGCCTAGGCTCTGGTGATGCCACCCCAGGCTGAACCGCGATCACTGGTGGAATATCTGGAGTATAATGTACTGCTGCTGCTGGTCCTGTAGCCTGAGCGGTAGGGGTCTGAACTCCCCCTCCTGCCTGAGAAGTAGCAGGATCTGATGGAAGTACGTCCGCCTGTGACATAGTATCCATGAACCTCAGCGTACGGCCCATGACCTCTTGGAAGCCCAGCGCCGTCATACCATCAGCTGGTGGTGGAGCTACTGGAGGCAGCTCATCCTGCTACTCAACATAAGGGTCCTCAATTGGTGCGACCAGTACAGCTCTGGGACGCCCTCGCCCCCTGCTACGAATAGGAGCCCTACCCCTGCCCCTACCACGGCCTCGAGCGGCGGGGGTAGCAGCCTCCCCTGGATCAGGAACATGTGAAGCACGAGTCCTCACCATCTGTGAGAGAGTAGAAGAACAGGTTTGAGTACATCATTGATTGCAAGATAGGATACGAACAAAATGAGTTTCTTAACACCCCATAGCCTCTTGAAGATAAGTACAGACATCTCCGTACCGATCCGCAAGACTCTACTGGGTCTGCCCGTGACTCATGAGACTACGTGAACCTAAGGCTCTGATACCAAGTTGTCACGACCCAAATCCTAATTCAAGTCGCGATGGCGCCCAACAGCGGGGTTAGGCAAGCCGATATAACCTTCACTAAGTGATACCCTTACCATTCGATCAAACAAATCAATAATTTCCAGTTTAACACAACAAACATGATACTAGCCTTGAGTGAAGGAAAAATCATAGCAAATATAAGGCCGAAATAAGACATATACACAATTATACAACCCAAAACCCAAAATATATATCGCGTGTGTGCCAGGAACTAGTGTCACGGGCAACTACTGAATATACAATGACTACTGCATATACAGGGTCTCAGTCTGAATGAAATAGACAGAGAGCATAACATGAGAAACTCCAGGATGCTGCTAGGGAGTCGCCAGGAAAGCAGCTCACCGTGATGTATGACCACGCTATTAATATCTAGCACCGGCCTGAAAATCTGATGGACCAGCCTCTGGACCTGTACAGTCAAGTACAGAAAAGGAAAGAAAGTGCAGCATGAGTACATATATATAAATATGTACCCAGTAAGTATCCCGTTTAAACTCGAAGAAGTAGTAACGAGAGGTCGACTAGGTACTCACTAAGGTCCAACAACCTAATATAGAACGAGACGAGGCTAAAGAAATAGGCATGCGAAACAGTAAACAACAAGTATATGAACACATAATGTAACACAAGTAAGAGCACCAAGTACCAACTCCTTCTTATTCAACAATACCTGACCAATACTGACATATGTGATCCAGACTCAAGTGTACATATACCGACACAGACAAGACAACCGGCCGGAGTCATAGGGTGGTTCATACGGACTGAGGTCATAAGCTCCCCACGATCGCGGAATCATACCTGCGACTCGTGTGCTGACTCGATAGTAATAATAAGCTCCCCACGATCGCGCATTATGCCTGCGACTCGTGTGCTGAATTGATAATTATAATAAGTTCCCCACGATCGCGCATCATGCTTGCGACTCATGTGATGACTCGATAATAATAATAAGCTCCCCACGATCGCGCATCATGCCTGCGACTCGTGTGCTGACTCGATAATAATAATAATATTTACATATAGGTACATACGGGTACCGACTCGACCGTGAACTCAACAGGATTGTGTCAATATCAAATCACTGATAGCCAATTAGGATTTACATCATCATATTCTTACCTCTCCCATGTCATTTCAACAATAAACACATTTTATAATACATACAACGCTCCAAATAAGGCACGAAATGGCATGCTCGTGGGTCCTACGGCTACCCGACATAGCAATATAGTCGCCACGTACGGACTCTCGTCACTTGGTACGTACGCGGACCCCTCAACATGTACACATAGCAAACAAGAAACCTACGGGGATATTTTTATCTTACAAGTTTGGAAATGAGACTCACCTCGATAAAAGCGCTCCTCGGACCAAGGACCGGATCAAAAGATGCGCCCGAAACTCCGAAACTACTCTTGACGGTTCACAACTTTCCAAACATAGCATAATTGAATCAATTTAAGGTTCAATAAGGAGAATTATCAAGAATTCCTAAAATTTAACATTCTTGGCGATTCTTGAAATTTTGACCCCGGGCCCACGCTTTTGGATTTGGAAAATTCTTGAAGGATTATATTACCCGCAGTCTAAGGATCGTAATTACATAATTTATTTAGGAATTCAATGGCTAAAAAGGGATAATTCACTAATTACCAAAGCCCTAGGAATTTCTACCCAATTTTCCCATGATTTTGATATTTTAATAGGTAAACTAGTTAGATTTCCATAATAAATTCATGAATTTAGAGAGAAACTCATACTAACCTTGAAGGACTTGACCTTGGATAGCTTTTCCCTAGCTTTGAGGATCTCTAATGGAATTTGGGTATTGAATAATGAAGAAGAAACCCGTAATTGGACATTTAAATACTGCCCAGCAAAACCTTCATTGCGATCGCGGCCTCAGGCCCGCGATCGCCGAGAACAAATGACCCAGGCCCCCAGGAAGCACTATGTGATTGCATAGATGGGGCCTGCGATCGCAAAGGGTGGGGAGGTAGGCTTATGCGATCGCAGAGGGATGATTGCGAGCGCAGAGAGGAACTGGCAGTAGAGGGGGTAGGTAGGTGACTTGAGCGATCGCAGGAGTGAGTCTGCAGCAGAGAGTGAGGAAGAGACTTATGCGATCGCAAAGAACAAAATTTAACCCAGAAGGAATCCCTCTCTGCGCTCGCAATCATCCCTCTGCGATCGCAGAGAAGGAAACCAGACAGGAATTTTTTGGTTTTTCTAACTTAGCTCCCGGGGGTCTAAAATACCCTGAGCCCCTCGGGACCCTGTCCAAAAGTACCGGCAAGTATGTATTCATAATACGGACTCGCTCGAACTTCCGGAACATGAAAAACAACAACGGGACTCATAATTCAACCCCAAAACAAAATTAATCAAACTTAAGAACTTTGAAATTCTAAAATTCATTACATTGCGCAGAACGGATCTATACTACTCGGAATGACCCCAAATTTTGCGGGCAAGTCATAAATGACTATACAGAACTATTTCCGGTTTCAGAATTCCA
Organism: Nicotiana undulata; assembly: GCA_005239495.1. Classification (NCBI taxonomy): domain Eukaryota; kingdom Viridiplantae; phylum Streptophyta; class Magnoliopsida; order Solanales; family Solanaceae; genus Nicotiana; species Nicotiana undulata. The sequence goes on along the minus strand of ML275194.1, from coordinate 17,222 downwards.
TTCGGACCTCGATAGCATAAAGTCCCGTTTCAGGCCAAATTCTAAACTTAAGGAAATCCTGATTTCCATTTCGGGCGCCAAAATGCTCCCGGGTCATCAGAAACCCGAGCCGAACATACGCCCAAGTCCAAAATCACCATACGGAGCTACTGAAGCTGTCAGAACTCGATTCCGAGGTCGTTTGCTCAAAATGATGACCGAAGTCAAACTTGGCCAAATATGCCAGTCTTAAGGAACCAAGTGTTCCTAAACCATCCAATTCATTCCCAAATCCGATTGAAAAGTTTACCAAAATGCCCTCGGGCCCACGTGCCCGGATTCCGAAATTTCTCGAAGATAAACTCTACCCATAGCCTTACTAACTCAAATATATAATTTACTCTAATTTCATGCTCAAATTCGTGGTAGGTTTTATTCAAAATCCCATAATCTCCACAAATTCCCACACTTAAATCTGTACCTAAACCATGTATTTAACTTGAAATGAGTTGGAATAACTTACCTTGTGATCCTTGAAGAAAATCCCTCCTTGAGCTCTCCAAAATCGTCCAAGCCAAATGAGAGAAATGAAGGAAATGGCCAATTTCCCGTTTTTAAAATACCACTCTGCCTCCAGCCTTTTCGCACCTGCGGTCGCCTCGCCCGCACCTGCGTGCCCACAGGTGCGCCCAAATCCTCCGCACCTGCGGTTTCCTCCTTCCCAGTCGGGCTCCACACCTGCGCTCCCTTAACCGCATATGCGCATCCGCAGGTGCGCAAATGTCCTCGCACCTGCGGCCTTCATGCAAGCCTCCCCTTTTCCGCTCCTACGACACAACAGCCGCACCTGCGGCCAAAAACTAGCAGGTGCGGTCACACCAGATGACAGCAACCTCAGCTTTCTGTCAACTCCAAATTTGATCTGTTAAGCTCCCGGAATTCACCTGAGGCCCCCAGGACCTCGTCCAATTAAACCAACCTGTTCCAAAACATAACGTGCACCTGCTCGAGGCCTCAAATCACATCAAATAACATCGAAACAACATATCACAATCCAATTCAATCTTTATGAACTTAGAAATTTCAAACTTCTACATCTGATGCCGAAACCCATCAAATCACGTCCCATTGACCCAAAATTTTGCATGCAAGTCACATTCAACATTACGGACCTGCTCCAACTTTCGAAATCGCATTCCGACCCCGATATCAAAATTTCCACTTCCGGTCGGATTTTCTCACTAACCTTCAAATTTCTATCTTTAGCCAAATGACTTCAAAATAACCTACGGACCTCCGAATTCACTTCCGATCATGCTCTCAACTCAAGAATCACCATACGGAGCTATTCCCAGACTCGGAATCCCAAACGGACATAAATATAACTTAAATGCATTTTAACCTAGACTTATGCAATTTCTTCTGAAATTCTAACTTCCACAATATACGCCAAAACGCTCCCGGGTTATCCAAAGCCCGATCCGAAGATACGCCCAAGTCCAAAATCATCATACGAACCTGCTGGAACCTTCAAATCCTGATTCCGAGGTCGTTTACTCAGAATTCCAATCTTATTCAATTCTTCCAGCTCCGACCTTCCCGAAATTGACTCCGAACTTCTCGAAATTCAGTTCCGACTATACCTACAAGTCATGATACCTGAAATGAAGCTGCTCATGGCCTCAAACCGCCAAACAACGCGCTAAAGCTCAAAATGACCGGTCATGTCGTTACATTCTCTCCCACTTAAACATACTTTCGTCCTCGAACGTGCTAAGAACTGCTTTTGAGTTATCTGAAATCACTGTTTAACACCTCATGCACCTACCTGTGCTACCACAACCCAGTTGAGTACACTTGATCGAACAATTCTGAAGATATCCTCTTTTATCTAGGCAAATGAGCCTTAGAACCAAGTTTCCAACATCTTAAATCCTCTGCCAGGCCTGTTTCCAGTACATGAACACCGTATCAACTACCCCACAATGTACCAGAACATGACTGCATACCTTTGCTGAATTAGCACCATGCACCGCATAATTCATCATCTAACCACAATGACATTCCTTGAACCTTAATAGCCAAAAATCCCCGAACCTGATGCTCCCAATGTACCTCAGGGCACACATATATATATATATATATATATATATATATATATCCTGCTATAATGCTGACGATACCACAATAACGGAGGAGATGTGTAGAAATTCACAACCTACTGCAGAGTTGACCAAACATTGAATCTTTCCTCTTGACTAAAATCATCATCTCATTACTAACCAAATAATGGTAATTGTCCTGTAATATACTTCACATAATCTTACCGCACCGATTCTTGATCCATAAATCTCGTCTCACCCAGTATGAACTGCTCAGACAACCAATCACCCCAGACATGACCAACAGTCTCACACGATGCCACAATGTGCCAATAGGCCACAACCCAAACATGATACATAAGGAAATGACTCAGGAAGGGACTACTCGACTAACGCTACAATTATGAACTTTCCTTAGAATATAGGAAGCAAAACACAAGAAAAATAAATATAGGAACCTTACTCAACATCACACTGTTGCGGCGTGCAACCCGATCCAAATAACATACCCGTGACGGCGTGCCACCAGATCCACACATGAAATTTTCATAAGAAGATACCCACCGAGCTAAATTGCTCATTACCACAAAATACCGAATATCAATCACAAGCACGCTAAGTGCATAATACCATCTTGGGAGACTGATAGAGACATATGTTACAAAACTTGAGCAAAACTGGGGCGCGATATATATACTCTGAATCTCAAGAGCTCTCCTGCTCATATAACATCATCACTGCACGGAGACTCAACACATAGGGGTTTATCAAGCCGTTTCACAACCCACACGGCACAATTGTAATATTACATGAATTGGAGAAAGACGGAACCACATCTTATATTCCAACACCCCTCCTTGAGGAGCGCTATACTGAAATGAACACATCTGACTCACATGAAGCCCATAGTCCTATTTAAATCCATTTACACACTTCAAGCCGATTACGCTTGCACCGCACTAGACTGATAGCCTTATCTAGGTCTATAATGCACCACTTTTCTCACAACATCCAAGAACAACCGTCCTAGCCTAGAAAAACACCCCACAACCCACAACCAATGAACTGAACGCCTTCCAGGCATAAATTCTCAAATAAGCAATATTACACTTCTTTATACTTGGTCTAAATCTTCGATCCATTAAGTGACTACATGTCACGCTCATACGATCCTCCCGTGGTCATACCCCCCCCCCCCCCCCCCCCCCCCCCCCCCCCCCCCCCCCCCCCCCCCCCCCCCCCCCCCCCCCCCCCCCCCCCCCCCCCCCCCCCCCCCCCCCCCCCCCCCCCCCCCCCCCCCCCCCCCCCCCCCCCCCCCCCCCCCCCCCCCCCCCCCCCCCCCCCCCCCCCCCCCCCCCCCCCCCCCCCCCCCCCCCCCCCCCCCCGGCCTTCCACACAAGGTAACAAGTTTGTCCATCCATACCACCGACCACACTAACATTGTAAAACAAAATCCAGAACCCATAACCAGGATGCAAGCCTCTTTCACCAAACACCGATCTCAGGTGACATTGAAGACAACACCAGCTTACTCTGAACATTCAAATCCCTTTTTCTTGCTCATCCGAGCTCATGACATCCTTGTTAACACCGAACCGCAACCTCGATCCTTACTTCCAGTTACATACTGCTTACTGCACCTAATATGCCAATATGGAATATCATAGGAATTCCATCATAACTCCTGAACCACTTATAGGGTGAACACTTCTTCATGTAGAAACCCTTTACTTACCTCAATTCAAGAGAACCATAACAACACACGAGTGAATCCTTATAATCACAAAACACGCAAATCCTCAAGGAATAGTCTATACCACCATAATCCTTCCAGGATCCGCCTACACCTGAGAAGCCATAATACTTGAATGCTTCCAAATAAAATCTATCACGGCGACCGACATGCCTCGCACACATCGACACAAACCATATGCATAACTTAATCGCATTGAAGGAACTGATCACTGCCGTACAGGTGCCATTTCAACCATGGCTAACCAATCTATCTTCTTTTTAATCATCCTTAATTGTCTAACAAATAAAAGTAACCTCATTCAACACATAACAAACTCAATCCTCACTCATCCGTAGTGGCCTTGATTCACGAGACCATACTGTCTCAATCCTACAAACCGTCTCATACCCTCTTGGTGCGCATTTACAACTTCGACTGATATACCCCTGCTGATAATCTTTCTAAAAATCCGGAGTTTATTTCTCCCACTCCTCCAATACTATCCTGCACGCTGAAAATAACATAGAACACTCCAACTTTTTCCCTTTCTCCAAAATTACGCTGCAAAAGCTCGATTCTTAATCATAATTCTGCCTGAAACCCTTAAATACCCCATTCTTAACTCTCGAGTTCATTAGGACCACTATTGAGAGTCACCAGTCCGACTTGGCCAATCAATTCCAAGTCTCTTCTAGCACACGAACACCCTCTCAATGAAGCACGTGACTGAGTCACTGTCCTTACAACTCGCCTATGCCTTAAGCATAAATTCTGAATCTTCCAAAGCCTAGCCCTGGTCCAATAAGGACAACTTTTGCACGCATTTATCAAATCTCATGCACAATTTCCATTTTACTCCCCTCCTATAGCTGCAATAACTTTCCAATACACCGATAATCCACAACCCCATGAGAAGCTAATCCTGTAACCCAATTGCAGGCGGTGGGACTCTCTCACTTAGCCTGGAGCTACTCCTTGCACCCCTCTGCACCCCAACGAAATTCTTTCTTCATGCTGATATGATTTTGCTCAACCAACCCGTCAAATTCCGCTAAATTCTCCTGTTAGCATTCCATGAATACTCAAATTCCCTAGCATCATTCACACATTCAGCCTCCTACCGAATAGACACTAGAATTCCTTGTAGAAACTTGCCAACCACACCACCGCTAACCTGCTCACAAGAGATAACCCACCTGTGGAAATTACATGCCGACATCCTCCCACGTTGCTGCACGGGGAACAATTACTACGACCTCGATGCTCCATCCTATGCCCGATCTCATTTATCAACTTTACCAGTCTGTCCGCTCATCGTGGAAATCTACTATATGCGCGACAATATCTTCTAATTCACCGCCATATTTGATCCTTCTCCATCCCGAACAACTCCTTTCTATTGTATCCAACCTTCTACTGAAATAACCAACATTTCAACTTAAGCCCGTGGACCCAATCACCGTCCACTAAAACTCTCAAATCACTCAAAACTTCTCCTCAATATAGAAAGCTATCTTACCACTGAACTCATATGCTACGCTGCCACTCTCCCACTTTAGTTAAACTCATTCCTTCAAGCAACTACCTGACTTCTGTTTCTTATACCTGGCCTTCTAGAAATTTATCTGCCACTTGACACTTCTCACATGTCTTCCTTCATCGTATGCTGCCCAATTGTTGCCTCAATTCAATATCATTCTCTGTATCTCTTAAACCAGTAGACCACCACAACTTTAACCTTGCCGAGAGATTCTTTCTCGAGTCGCCTACATGTGAAATACTTATTCAAATCCTGAACCACCGCACACCATGAAATCTGACAACCGCTTCTTTAATACTTCTTCACAATACTCTGATCCCATGCAACCGAAGAAACTATAGCAACGACGAACTTAACATATTCTACTCGATCAAAGACGACGATATTACATTACCGATGAAAATTCCACCTCACTTGAAAACACCAAGTCTTATTGCTTTATCCCCCAAACTTGAACATTCATAGTCCAATTGCCCTTCCTCCGCCGGAACTAAAATACTGAAATCTCGAAGTCACGCTCTGAGAAGACCTCCCTTCAAGTCTTTCATTACCCCGACATATGGGCAAGCATTCTACCATTATATCCACACCGCGCGATAACCAATCGTAAGCATCATAAAAACCTGAACATAGCCTCAGCGCTCTTAGAAGGGAAGTTCTCCTAACAACCCTGTAGCCGCTCGAAGATAAGTACAGACGTCTCCGCACCGATCCGCAAGACTCTACTAGACTTGCTCATGACTCATGAGACCTAAGGGAACCTAGTGCTCTGATACAATGTTGTCACGACCCAAAATTCATAAGGTCGTGATGGCGCTGGACACCACTGTCAGGCAAGTCAATCCTTAAATGGTTAAGTTAAATTCCTATTTTAGTATTTGGAAATTGTTGCTTTACATTTTATTACATAATAATCGAATAAAAATCCACTAAGTAAATACAATAGCTTAACGTTCCATTTTAATAAAATATACCCCAAACACATCCCAGAACCCGGTGTCACAAGTGCATGAGCAAATTTCTAAGAAAGATGTATACATGTAATACAATGTCTGTCCGGAGTAAAAACTGGACAAGGAATATAAAGTACAATATAATACATCAGAGGGAGACTCTGTCTGTTGCGGGTCGTCTCGGGATGGTGCAGCTCGTCTAAGTCTCCAGGTCAGCCACATCGCTGTATCAAGCAGGGCCACTAGCTATGAATGTACCTGTGCAATAAAAATGCACAACAAATGTAGCATGAGTATGAAAACAACGTGTACTCAGTAAGTATCCCTCCTAACCTTGAAGAGGTAGTGACGAGAGGTCGAATTGGACATGTTCTAGAGGTAAAATTAATATAATGAAGTGTGATGTCAAAACATGGATATTAAACTTAAATATTAAATAATCAACATGAAAGAACAACTTTTTTCATAAATTTATGAATTCCACAGTTTTCGTCATTTTAATTAGCAACTTATAATTTAAGGCCAGCAAACAGTAAAAAAAATAACAGAAAATACTCAACAAATATCATGCGCAAGTAATGCCGAGGGTCGAACGGCTCAAACCAACGATAAATGTAAATTGTGCACTACCGAAGGGTCGGACGGCGCGAACCATAGATGCCTCTATTAACCTGTCGTGGTGTACGACCCGCTCCCATGAGAGTAGTGGAAAGAATCACTCCGCTCGCGGAATAAATATTGCGAAGCGGTCACACATAAGCGTACACATTCAAACAGTCTATGCCGACTATATCGGGAAAGCAATTACTCAAGAAATGACAAAGTTCTCTTTTAATGGTCACAAAGATAGTATTTAATTCTTTTCTAGAAATTCATTTGTCAAAATTCGATAAGATTTAATCATTTTTAATTTCATCAATAAAGTTACAAGTATGACAAATACAACATGCTTTTGGGTCCTAGACAAGCATAATAGTAGCTACGCACAGACTCCCTTCACCTCCTGCGTACGTAGCACCCACAAATAGTAGCACATATTTAATTAGTTCACCTATGGGGACAATTCCCCCTCACAAGGTTATAAAAGAGACTTAACTCGCTCCGAAGATTCATAACCGGCCTCCAAGCCCTTCCGATAACTCAAATCAACGCACAATGCCCCAAAACTAGCCAAATAACGGGCAAACCAATAAAAATATACTCTAATACTTGTAACGATTCAAATTATATACATTCCCAACTCCACTCGAAAAGTTGACCAAAATGCCCTCATGCCCACGTGCCCGGATTCTGAAATTTCTCGAAGATTAACTCTACCCATAGTCTTACTAACTCAAATATATAATTTACTCTAATTTCATGCTCAAATTCATGGTAAAAATCCAAAATACCAAAATTCTAGGTTTTCTTCCAATCCCATAATCTCCACAAATTCCCACACTTAAATTCGTACCTGAACCATGTATTTAACTTGAAATGAGTTGGAATAACTTACCTTGTGATTCGTGAAGAAAATCCCTCCTTGAGCTCTCCAAAATCGTCCATGCCAAATGAGAGAAATGAAGAAAATGGCCAATTTCTCGTTTTTAAAACACCACTTAGCCTCCAGCCTTTTCGCACCTGCGGTCGCCTCGCCCGCACCTGCATGCCCACAAGTACGCCCAAATCCTCCGCACCTGTGGTTTCCTCCTTCCCAGCCGGGCTCCGCACCTGCGCTCCCTTAACCGCATCTGCGCATCCGCAGGTGCGGAAATATCCTCGCACATGCGGCCTTCAACCAAGCCTCCCCTTTTCCGCTCCCGTGACAAAACAACCGCACCTGCAGCCAAAACCTCGCAGGCGCGGTCACACCAGATGACAACAACCTCAGCTTTCTCTCAACTCCAAATTTGATCTGTTAACCAACCGGAATCCACCTGAGGCCCCCGGGACCCCGTCTAATTACACCAACCTGTTCCAAAACATAATGCGGACCTGATCGAGGCCTCAAATCACATCAAATAACATCAAAACAAGGAATCACACTCCAATTCAATCTTTATGAAGTTAGAGATTTCAAACTTCTACATCTGATGCCGAAACCCATCAAATCACATCCGATTGACCCCAAAGTTTGCACGCAAGTCACATTCAACATTACAGACCTGCTCCAACTTTTAGAATCGCATTCTGATCCCGATATCAAAATTTCCACTTCCGGTCGGATTTTCTCAAAAACCTTCAAATTTTTATCTTTAGTCAAATGACTTCAAAATAACCTAAAGACCTCCGAATTCACTTCCGATCGCGCTCCCAACTCCAAAATCACCATACGGAGCTATTCCCAGACTCAAAATCCCAAACGAACATAAATATCACTTAAATGCACTTCAACCTAGACTTATGAAATTTCTTCTAAAATGCTAACTTCCACAATATGCGCCGAAATGCTCCTGGGTTATCCAAAGCCCGATCCGAAGATAATCCCAAGCCCGAAATCATCATACAAACCTGTTGGAACCTTCAAATCCTGATTCTGAGGTCGTTTACTCAAAATTCCAATCTTATTCAATTCTTCCAACCTAAGGCTTCCGAAACGAGAATCTTGTTTCTAAATTGACTCCGAACTTCCCGAAATTCAAATTCGACCACACTTACAAGTCATGATACCTCAAATGAAGCTTCTCATGGCCTCAAACCGCCAAACGACGCGCTAAAGGTCAAAACGACCGGTCGGGTCGTTACATCATAGTTCAGAAAATTTCTTTTATTTTGTCTATCGTGTTGAGATTGAAGGCACCCACCTGGAGAATGAGGGTATTCATTTCAAAATTTATCTCAAGTTAAAGTCAGTGACAGGCACCCACCTGGAGAACGAGAGTATTTATTTCAGCATTCACTTCAAATTTCAAGTCAGTAGTAGGATCCCACTTGGAGAACGAGGAAATTCTTTTCAGAGTTATTTCAAATTTCAAGTCACTAGCAGGCGTCCATATGGAGAACAAGGGAATTCATATCAAAATTATTTCAAGATTCAAGTCAGTAGCAGGCGCCCACCTGAAGAATGAGAAAATTCATTTCAAGTTTAAATCAGTGGCAGTAGGCTACCTGGAGAACGAGGGTATTAATTTCAGAATTCATTTCAAGTTTAAGTCAGTGACAGGAGCCTATCTTGTCACGACCTGAAATCCCACCGTCGGGACCGTGATGGCATCTAACGTTGAACCCGCTAGACAAGCCAACGTTCTGGTTAACATACTTATTTCCTTATTATTTGGAATTTAAAGAAACGTAATAAACAAGAACAAATATGAATAAGAATACGAAAGCTATGAAATCCAATAACTTAAGTAATTATATTACAAAAATCCTTAATCAAAACCCCCAGAACTGGTATCACAACTTCCCGGGCTGACTAAGATTACTAAAACAAAGGGTCTGAATGAACATATACAACTGTCTCTGAAATACAAAGAAACGACAGAGAAAGGAAAGAGATAGGAGGTGACGCCAAGGCCTGCGGATGCCTGCAGGACTACCTCAGTGTCGCCTGTGGACTGAAGGATACTCCCTCGATCAGTGTCCACCGGGTCCGGTACCGTAATTTGCACAACATAAAGAAGTGCAAGTGTAGCATCAGTACAACCGACCCCATGTAATGAGTAAGTGACGAGCCTAACCTCAGCGAAGTAGTGACGAGGCTAGAACACGACAACTAATAAATACCTGTCCAATTCAATTATATATAACAAATATAATGACAGGAAGTAAGCAGTTAAGTACAAGAACGGGAGAAACATGCTGGGGACAAGGGAAAACAATACTAAGTAATAGAACAAGCAACAATCAACATATCAACATATCAACAGGAAGTAACCACATAGAACAAACAAGTGCACGACATCACCCTTCGTGCTTTACTCTCATCCTGACCAAAACAAGTGCACGGCATCACCCTTCGTGCTTTTACTCTCATCCTCACCAAAGAAATAATTAAATAAAAATGGCATGGCATGACCCTTCGTGCTTTTACTCTCATCCTCACCAAAGAAATAATTAAATAAAAATGGCATGGCATGACCCTTCGTGCTTTTACTCTCATCCTCACCAAAGAAATAATTAAATAAAAATGGCATGGCATGACCCTTCGTGCTTTTACTCTCATCCTCACCAAAGAAATAATTAAATAAAAATGGCATGGCATGATCCTTCGTGCTTTTACACTCTTCCTCACCCAAACAATATCAAGAGCAACAGTTTGGCAAGGAAAAATCAACAACATAAATCATAAGTCACAACACCCCGGCAAGGGAACAAATAATAGAGATATCACCGTCCTGGCAAGGGACACAACTATAACCAATCTCGCTCGAGTGTATAACTTAACCAAATAATCCTCAACCGAACAATTAATCAACAGTGTTCACAACCGAGTATTTCCAACAATTGAATAACCTCCAAAATGGAATCTACTTCATAACACTGTAAATATCGAAGAAAGACACATATATCATAAAAATTGACTCACGGGCCTGCTTGACCACTAGATATAGGTACTCCTCACCTCACTTATACATTGGACATGGAATAAACACGTAGAAAATAAGACTCAACACTTATTCCCTCAAGCTAAGGTTAGGCCAAACACTTACCTCGACTCCAAGAATCCAAATAAAGCCTCTAGAACTGCTTTTCCCTTTGAACCCGACTCCAAATCAACCGTATCTAGACATAATCGACTCAATAACATCAATAAATGCTTAACAATTCAATTCCAATGCTTGATTATAGATTTCCCAACATTTTTCCCAAATTTCCAAAAACTCGACCACGGGCCCGCTTAGTCAAAACACGAGATTCGGACCAAAACCCGATAACCCATTCACCCACGAGCCATAATATATAATTTGTTTTGAAATCCGACCCCAAAAAGAGGTCAAATTCCCAAATAATCAAAAAGCCCTAACTCTACCCAAATCCCTAATTTCTACCTTAAATCCCATGTTTTTAGGCCTAGAATCTAATGGGTGTTAATAAAAATGGAAAAAACAAGGTTAGAATTACTTACCTAAGAGGTTATAGTGAAGAGGCTCTTCAGAAATCGCCTAAGAGGTGTGGAGAAGATGGAGTTTATGAAAAATGGGCAATTCCCCGTAATACATTCTGTTTTGAACTCAAAAACAACTGGGCAAAAATTGTTCTTCGCGTTCGCAGGCCCCAGTCCGCGTGCGCGAAGGTTTGATTTATTAGCTTATGCGATCGCGAGCTTTTGGATGCGGTCGCGAAGGTTTGGCCTTACAGGCTTACGCGTTCGCGAAGAGATACAACTACCCAACCCCCAGACCCCCTAATGTACTACACGATCGCATGAGGCTTGTCGCGTTCGCGAAGAGCAGTACCCCCAAAGCTCCGCGTTCGCATTTGGAGCCCTGCGTTCGCGTAGGGTTAAATTCCACTCCTGCCCATTTGCACATCTCGATCGCCACTTAGTGGACCGCGATCGCGAAGGTCACAAGACTTGGGCACTGGATACAGCATCAAAACACAAGATGTTTTCCAAGTTTTGCACTCTAACACCTACCCGAAACTCACCCGAGCCCTCGGGGCTCAAAACCAAATATGCACACAACCTCAAAAACATCCTACGGACTTATTCGTGTAAACATCATAAACATCGAATTAAACCTCAAAATCAATGAAATACTTCAAAACTCCTTAAAACATCAAATTTTGCATTTTTTATCCGAATCACGTCAAACGAAGTCCGTTTCTTACCAAACTTCACAGATACCACATATAAATCAATCGTACTTGTACCAGGCACCGGAACCAAGATACGGGACCGATACCACAGGTTTCACATAGAATTTCATTTTTAAAAACCTTTATATTTTTCAGAAAACAATTTTCTTTAAAAATTCATTTCTCGGACTTAACCTCGGATTCGATTCCCGGTACACGCCCAAGTCCCATATTTTCCTACGGACCCTTCGAGACCGTCAAATCACGGGTCCGGGTTCGTTTACCAAAAATGTTGACCAAAGTCAACTTTACTCAAATTTCAACACAAAAATATCATTTTCATTAGTTTTTCTCATAACGGCTTCCCAGCTGTACGCCCGGGCTGCACAATCAAATTGAGGTGAGATAGAAGGAGGTTCTAATGACCTCGAAACACAGATTTAGCTAGAAATACTCGGGATGACCTTTTGGGTCATCATAATCTCCACCTCTAAAACAAACGTTCGTCCTTGAACTAACATAGAAAGATACCTGAATCGGGGAATAGATGGGGATATCGGCTCCGCATATCGGACTCGGACTCCCAAGTAGCTGCCTCAATAAGATGACCTATCCACTGAACACAAACCAAAGGATAACTCTTTGATCTCAACTGACAAACCTGCCAAGCTAATATGGCTACCGACTCCTCCTCATAAGTCAAATCCTTGCCCAACTGGACACTGTTGAAGTATAGCACATGAGATGGACCGGCAACATACTTCCGAAGCATAGATACATGAAACACTGGATGCATGGCTGATAAAATCGGTGGTAAAGCAAGTCTATAGGCCACCTCTCCTACCTTCTCAAGAATCTCAAAGGGACCAATGTACCTAGGGCTCAACTTGCCCTTCTTCCCGAACCTCATCACGCCCTTCATAGACGACACCCGAAGCAATACCCGGTCACCAACCATGAATTCCAAATCATGAACTCTACGGTCTGCATAACTTCTCTGCCTGGACTGAGCTATGCGAAGTCTATCCTGAATGGTCTTCACCTTATCCAAGAAATCCTGAACTAACTCTGAACCCAACAATCTAGCCTCTCCCGGCTCAAACCACCCGACTGGCGACTAACAACGCCTCATAAGGATCCATCTGAATGCTCGCTTGGTAGCTGTTGTTATAGGCAAACTCAGCTAGAGGCAAAAATTGGTCCCATGAACCTCCAAAGTCAATGACACATACTCGCAACATATCCTCCAAGATCTGAATGGTACGCTAGGACCTCTCGTCTGTCTGAGGACGAAATGATGTGCTCAACTCAACCCGTATGCCCAACTCACGCTGAGATACTCTCCAGAAATTGGAGGTAAACTGAGTACCTCGATAAGAAATAATAGACACGGGCACACCATGCAAGCGAACATATCCTCGATGTAGATTTTTGCCAACTTCTCTGAGGAATACGAAACTGATACAGGAATGAAGTGTGCTGACTTGGTTAGCCTATCCACAATGACCCACACCGCATCAAACATCCTCTGAGTCCGTGGAAGCCCAACTACGAAATCCATGGTAACACGCTCCCACTTCCACTCGGGAAGCTCAATTTGTTGCATCAAACCACCGGGTCTCGATGCTCGTACTTAACCTGCTGACAGTTCAAGCACCGGGCTACATAAGCCATAATGTCGTTTTTCATCCTCCGCCACCAATAATGTTGCCGCAAATCCTGGTGCATCTTCGCGGTGCCCGGATGAATGGAATATCGGGAACTATTATGGACCTCCTGCAATATCAACTCACGAATACCATCAACATCAGGCACACAAGCACGAACCTGCATCCTCAAGACTCCATCATCAACTGTAACCTATTTGGCACCTCTGTGCCGGACCGTATCTCTATGAACACATAAATGATGATCATCATACTGTTAGTCTCAAATACGATCAAACAATGAAGAACGGGCCACAGTATAAGCCAAAACACTACCAGTCTCTGAAACATCCAATATCATGAATTGATTGGCCAAGACCTGAATATCTAAAGCAAGCGGTCGCTCCCCGAACGGTATATAGGCAAGACTACCCATGCTGGTTGACTTCCGGCTCAAAGCATCAGCCACCACATTGGCCTTCCCCGGATGATATAGAATGGTAATGTCATAATCCTTCAACAGCTCTAACCATCTCCTCTGCCTCATATTCAACTATTTCTTCTTGAACAGATACTGCAAACTCTTATGATTAGTGAACACCTCACATGATACACCATACAGGTAATGCCTCCAAATCTCTAGTGCATGTACAATGGAGGCTAACTCCAAATCATGAACTAGATAGTTATTCTCATGAATCTTCAACTGACGAGAAACATAGGCCATATCCTTGCCATCCTGCATCAACACTGCACCAAGTCCCACCCGTGAAGCATCACAATACACGGTATATGTCCCTGAACCTGTGGGCAAAACTAATACTGGTGTCGTGGTCAAAGCTGTCTTGAGCTTCTGAAAAATCACCTCACACTCATCAGACCACCTGAACTGGGCACCCTTCTGAGTCAATCTGGTCACTGGGGCTGCAATAGATGAAAAACCCTCCACAAACCGGCAATAATAACCTGCTAAGCCCAAGAAGCTCCGAATCTCTATAGCTGAGGTGGGTCTAGGCCAATCTCTGATTGCTGAAATCTTCTTGGGATCCACTTGAATACCCTCTGCCGACACCACATGACCCAAAAATCCTACCGAACTCAACCAGAACTCACGCTTAGAAAATTTGGCATACAACTGACTATCCTTCAGAGTATGGAGGACGACTCGAAGGTGCTGCTCATGCTCCTCTCGGCTGCGAGAGTATATCAATATATCATCAATTAAAACAATAATAAACGAGTCCAAATAGGGCCTGAACACTCGGTCCATCAAATCCATAAAAGCAGCTGGGGCATTTGTCAACCCAAAGGACATCACCAGGAACTCATAATGCCCATACCGAGTGCGAAAGGTTGTCTTAGGGACATCAGACGCCCTAATCCTCAACTGATGGTAGCCAGATACCAACTTGTCACGACCCAGAATCCCAACGTTGGGATCGTGATGGCGTCTAACATTGAACCCGCTAGACAAGCCAACGTTCTGGTTAACATACATTTCCTTATTATTTGGCATTTAAAGAAAAGTAATAAACAAGAACAAATATGAATAAGAATACGGAAGCTATGAAATCCAATAACTTAAGTAATTTATATTACAATAATCCTTAATCAAAACCCCCAGAACTGGTATCACAACTTCACGGGCTGACTAAGATTACTAAAACAAAGGGTCTGAATGAACATATACAACTGTCTCAGAAATACAAAGAAACGACAGAGGAAGGAAAGAGATAGGAGGTGACGCCAAGGCCTGCGGACGCCTGCAGGACTACCTCAGTGTCGCCTGTGGACTAAAGGATACTCTCTCGATCAGTGTCCACCGGGTCCGGTACTGTAATCTGCATAACATAAAGAAGTGCAGGTGTAACATCAGTACAACCGACCCCATGTACTGAGTAAGTGCCGAGCCTAACCTCGGTGAAGTAGTGACGAGGCTAGAACACGACAACTAATAAATACCTGTGCAATTCAATTATATATAACAAAAATAATGAGAGAAAGTAAACAGTTGAGTACAAGAACGGGAGAAACATACTGGGGACAAGGGGAAACAATACTAAGTAACAGAACAAGCAACAGTCAACGTATCAACATATCAACAGGAAGTAACCACATAGGACAAACAAGTGCACGACATCACCCTTTGTGCTTTACTCTCATCCTCACCAAAACAAGTGCACGACATCACCCTTCGTGCTTTTACTCTCATCCTCACCAATGCAATAATTAAACAAAAACGGCACGACATGATCCTTCGTGCTTTTACACTCTCATCCTCGCAATGCAATAAATAAAATACACGGCATCACCCTTCGTGCTTTACACTCTCATCCTCACAATGCAATAAATAAATACACGGCATCACCCTTCGTGCTTTACACTCTTCCTCACCCAAACAATATCAAGAACAACAGTTTGGCAAGGAAAAATCAACAACATAAATCATAAGTCACAACATCCCGGCAAAGGGAACAAATAATAGAGATATCATCGTCCTGGCAAGGGACACAACTATAACCAATATCGCTCGAGTGTATAACTTAACCAAATAATCCTCAACCGAACATTTAATCAACAGTGTTCACAACCAAGTATTTCCAACAATTGAATAACCTCCAAAATGGAATCGACTTCATAACACAGTAAATATCGAAGAAAGACACATATATCATAAAAACCGACTCACAAGCATGCTTTACCACAACATATAGGTACTCGTCACCTCACCTATACATTGGACATGAAATAAACACGTAGCAAATAAGACTCAACACCTATTCCCTCAAGCTAAGGTTAGGCCAAACACTTACCTCGACTCCAAGAATCCAAATCAAGCATCTAGCACTGCTTTTCCCTTTGAACCCGACTCTGATCAACTGTATCTAGACATAATCGACTCAATAACATCAATAAATGCTTAACAATTCAATTCCAATGCTTAATTATAGATTTCCCAACATTCTTCCCAAATTTCCAAAAAATTGATCCCGGGCCCGCTTGGTCAAAACACGAGGTTTTGACCAAAACCCTTTCTAAATTTGGAATCTAATGGGTGTTAATAAAAATGGAAGAAAACAAGGTTAGAATTACTTACCTAAGAGGTTATAGTGAAGATGTCACGACCCAGAATCCCAATCCGAGTCGTGATGGCGCCCAACGACGGGGTTAGGCAAGCCAACAATAATTACACCAAGTGATACCTTTCCCATCTAGTTAAACAGTCAAAGATTCCCAATTTATAACGACAAACATGATACTAGCCTTGAGCGGAAGTGAAATCCTAGTAGATACAAGCCGAAATAAAATGCACACATAGATATACATCCCAAAACCCCAAAATATAAATATACACTACGCGGGTGTGCCAGGAACTAGTGTCACGAGTGTCATGGGAAACTGCTGAATATACAATGACTACAATATATACAGAGTCTCCGTCTAAATGAAGTGAGAGGAGAAATATAACAAAAGAGCTCCAGCGGTGCTGCTAGGAAGTCGCCGAGAAAGCAGCTCACCGAGAAGTATGACCACGCTATCAATATC
>MDKH01066444.1:0-12027 GCA_005239495.1 Nicotiana undulata | reverse complement strand
TGCATTGAGTTGGGATCGTACGATGGTGAGTTGAGAAACAATACTGAGTATTGGAAAGTGAACGATTGAGAATAAAGATAAAACCTTTCGGATAATGAGAAAGAAAACTATGATATAACTATGAACAGCTTACAAAGAAAGACTATGTTTGAGATCAGTTACTGTTGCTGTTTACATGTTCGTATACTTTATGTACTTTCTCACATGATTTATTTCTCAGCATGTATTTTATTTTACTATGTACTGGACCTTGGTGAGTATGTATTCTACCTCTCGTCACTGCTCTTTACGAGTTTAGACGGGATACTCACTGGGTACAAATGTGATTATATGTACTCATGCTTCACTTTCTTTCTTTTTCTGCACTTGACTGTGCAGGTACTGAGGCTGGTCCGTCTGGTCGTCCGCTTGTTGATAGATACTGATCGCGGCGTCGCTCCACACGGTGAGCTATCTTCTTGGCGTTCTCCTGACAGCACCTCTGGAGCCTTCTAGTTTCATTTTGCTCAGTCTTTTGTTCCAGACTGCGGCTTGTATATTTTGTATATGTATTTCTACTGTTGTATCTATGTAGCCGCCCGTTGACACTGTGACACTAGTCCTGGCACACACTTGTTGTAGTTATCGAGGTTGTACATATATTGGGCCTAGCTGTGGTTCAGCTTGTTTCCACGACCTTACCCCATATTGTTATTGTATTCCGCATATTTATTGTGATTGTTGTTCGTTGGCTTGCCTAACCTCGCCGTTAGGCGCCATCACGACCTGGACCGGTTTTGGGTCGTGACAATCAAACTTAAAAACTTTATGTTCTTGAATTCGTTAACAATGCGCCGAACCGACATATACTACTCAGAATGACACCAAATTTGCAAGCAAGTCATATTCGACATTACGGACCTACTCAAATTTCTGGAATCGCATTCCGACCCCGATATCAAAATTTCCACTTCCCCGTCGGATTCTTCAAAACCTTCAAGTTTCTATCTTAAGACAAATGACTTCAAAATGACCTCCGGACATCCGAATTCACTTCTGATCGCGCTCCCAACTCCAGAATCACCATACGAAGCTATTCCCAGACTCGGAATCCCAAACGGACATCTATAACACTGAAATGCCTTCCAACCAAAACTTATGAAATTTCTTTTAAAATGCTATCTTCCGCAATATACGCCGAAACGCTTCCTAGTTATCCAAAACCCGATCCGGACATACGCCCAAGTCCGAAATCATCAAACGAACCTGCTAGAACCTTCAGATCCTGATTCCGAGGTCGTTTACTCCAAATTTTACTCTTAGCCGATTTTTCCAACTTATGGTTTCTGAGATGAGAATTCTCTTTCCAAATCCACCCAAACTTCCCAAATTTCAATTCTGACCATGCATATGAGTCATAATACCTGAAATGAAGCTGTTCATGACCTCAAACTGCTGAACGATGCGCTAGAGCTCAAAACGACCGGTCGGGTCGTTATAGTTGATCACAAAAAGTGTTGCATCCTCTTCTCAGCGGACTCGGTGAGCCCTACTTCATTCCAGGGTCATGTGTTATATGTTTTGTTTATATTGTTGTCACTTTGTGTTTTGAGGTATAGCCAGAGCCTTGTTGCCGGCATTTCCATATTACTCTTCAGTTGCACTTAGAGGCTCCATAGACAAGTTGTAGGTGGTGGTTGATGTAGTGAGTCAAAACTAGAAATGTTATTATTTAGCAAACACATTTTTCTTCATATCTATAAACTTGTAATATTTTGGAAATTATGAATGAAGCTACTAACGGAAATGAAATGGAAGTTGCTAATGGTAACGAAACGGGAATTATTAATGAAATCTTTTCTGTGATTGATTAATGGCGTACATCTCCTCTTTATTCATGGAAAAGTTTGGGTAGAGAGAAGTCTAATTCGCTTGCTCGACTAGGTTCACTCGGTTTAACGCCGGTTGCACTCCCTGAGTTTGGGACGTGATAAACTTGGTATCACATCCTAAGGTTTTAAAGTGTCCAAGGATGTCTCGGAGTTGTGTCTACTAGAGTCCTTCTTATTGGAGTATTGTCGACCACATCTATAAGTAGTTGGCTAGATGGGCATTTAGGAATGTCACCCTTTCTTTGATACTCCATGTCACGCCCCAAACATAGGGAGGCGTGGCTGGCGGCCGGTGTCGTGCTGGACCAAGCGAACCACTCTATAACTCATGATCATTTGACCAAAACTATAACATATATAGGTCGAGTTGGCTGAACTCATTCCTTTTGTAACTATCATGGGCCAACATGGCCACAACTTATAATGTAAAAATGTAAGTGGAAAACATTGTATCAATAAACTATCGTTCTTAAAACATGTATACATATAGGCCATCAAGGCCTCTTACATATGGTACAAACTAAACCTCGGTCTACAAAGCCTCTAAGATTATTTGACATCAAATGGGACAGGGTACCGGCCTACCCATAAGTCTGTGGAAAAACTCTAACACGATGACTCATAGACCTGGATGCATTTTGAATGAGGTGGAGTCTTACCGATCCTCTGCTGAATGTCGATCTCGTTTACTATGAGGGCTCGTCAAACTGATTATCTATACTTGAAGGCATGAATGAAGCGTCTCTAACAAAAGGATGTCAGTACGAATAATGTTCTGAGTATGTGAGACACAACTGAAATATAACAAATATTCAACATAAATTAAAGACATATATGAATCCACCTGAATCTCTGAAGTGCAATTGTATATGCATACTTATACTTATATATATAATACTTCTCCTTAAGACTATTTTAATTATTCACATTGTATGATGCATGACTGCCCAGCTGATTAGTGGTAACTACCCTACCGGCCTTCGCACAGTGGTAAATGTATGACTGCCCAACCAATGGTAAATAATGATACATAACTGCCCAACCAGTGGTAACTGTCCGACCGGCCGTAGCCCGGTGGTAAAAGCATGACTGCCCGGCCAGCCGTAGCTCGGTGATAAATGAGTAACTGCCAAACCATCAGTAGCTCGGTGGTAAATGCATGACTGCCTGACCGGCCGTAGCTCGATGGTAAATGAATTATGCATGTCTTCCCAACCGGAGTCAAATAATGGTACATAACTGCCCAACCGGGGGTAACTACCCGACCAGCCGTAGCACGGTGGTAAATGCATGGAGATGCATGCACATGTATCAATATATTATAAATAATAACATCTTTACCGTACGCCCCGATAGGGAACTAGATACATACTTAGACATGGTTGAATATCACTTTACTAGAATGAATAACATAGACATCCTTAACTACTAAGAGTATAACCACTTATGGAATATCATTACGTTTACGTATCGTTACTTGGATCATGCCAAAATAAAGAAGGATTAGCCTTAACATACCTAGTCTTATCCTAGTTGCTCAAGAGCTCAACTCGTTCAATATACCTCTACAGAAAAATCTTTTCAAATTAATCTTACGTTCACCCTCGATATACAACAATGTATCTACGCTAAATGGAGAACCTAGGAAGGATCATTCAAGACACTGTAAAATGAACTAATTTTATCCAATGAATTGCTCTACAAATATCCTTCCATCACCTAAAGTAGGAAAACTTATTGAATGTTAAGTGCACCACTCCCAACTGCAACTCCAGTAAGTCTCAATATCTAGAGCCAACATTCTTAAGGTAAAGATATCTCATAAATTTGTAAGCTTGTGGGCCCCATTATGTGCTAAGTTCTTCCTAAAGGCTTTCTAATTATGCCACCTTACCCAATGATCGAAGAGTCATTATTTCCTATAGCATATGTTGCCATGTTTTTCCTTCTTAAACTTATCCAAAATATTTATAACTTATTAATCTCCCACTAACAAATAATAACTCTATTATCAAAATAATTAGGAATTATCTCAAATTACATTAAATATTACTCTCTTTTAATACACCTTATACACCTCACTATCATAGTTATGTGGTACCATAAAAATTAATACATACACTATTATTTTATTAAAACATCCATGTAAAATTACATATATTTTCTCAACTTCTAATTTTTCTAATCTCATATAAAGAATATAGTTTTTCGTATGCTTAATTCATAAAACGGTAAAATAAAATAACCTTCTTTTGTGAGAAAATTACTTCTATTTTTATAATAAAGAAATTTCATTTATAACTTTTCTCATATTCTGTATATAATTTACCATATTCAACAATAGTAATAATGGTACTTATAAAACTTTTACTATAATACTCAACTTAAAAGAAAATACCACACTAAAATAATATCTAACGGTATCAAGGTTGTAAACTTACAAGGTCTCATAATAATAATGTCTTAAACCCTCTATAACCTCCAAATAGACATAAGCCCTTCGAACTCATGTGGATTACTACGACTTATCCTAATATTAAAGTACGGAATGCAACATCCTTCCCCCCTTTAGAAAAATGTTAACTCTTAGAGATTTACAATTTTTTTACTAGGGTCTACGTTTAAATTAAACTAAAATCCAAACTATGTTTGAAGTATCGACTATTCACAACCTTTTGTACTAGAGTATCTCGTATCTGCTTCACCTTTACCTCACTTACCTTTCAATCTCGCATCGTATCTTCTGTTTCTTTCATAACTTCTCTTCCACATAAGTAGAAATTACGTTTATGCCTTAAAGCTCTTTTGTGATAGCACCTCTAGTGCATACAAAATTCGGTGGAAACTTTATACTGACTTCTTACGACTTAGCTCTATTGTCCGATCTAGAAATAAAAGAAGGGTAATATTTCCTAAATTCCCTATAGACTCTTCATTATAAATGTGGCGTGCAACACATCCATAAGTGAGACTCTTCTAGCCACGGCTTTGTAGACTCCCTAGGATACGACCTGCTCTAATACCACTTTGTCACGCCCCAAACCTGGGAAGGCGTGGCTAGCACCCGATGTCTTGCAGGCCTGAGCGAACCACTCTGTAACTCATGATAATTCGATAAAAAATAGAACATGCATAGGTCGAGTTGGCAGAACTCATTCCTTTTGTGACTATCATGGGCCAACATAGCCACAACTCATAATGTACAATTGTAAGTGGGAAACACTGTATCAATAAATTATTGTTCTTAAAACATGAATAAATATAGGCCGGCAAGGCCTCTGATATACGGTACAAACTGAACCTCTGCCTACAAAACCTCATAGATTATTTGACATCAAATGAGATAGGGTACCGACCTACCCATAAGTCTGTAGGAAAACTCTGACACGATGAATCATAGACCCGGCTGCACTCCGAATGAGGTGGAGTCTTACCAATCCTTTGTTGAATGCCAATCTCGTCTACTATGAGGGCTCGTCGAACATATTAGTTATACCTGCAGGCATGAATGCAGCATCCCCAACAAAAGGTCGTCAGTACGAATAACGCATTGAGTATGTAATGTAAAACTGAAATAGAACAAATAGTCAACATGAATTAAAGACAAATAAGAATCCACCTGAATCTCTGAAGTTCCATCGTATATGCATACTTAAACTTATACATATAATACTTCTCTTTAAGACTATTTATATTATTCACATCGTACGACACATGACTGCCCAACTGATCAGTGGTAACTGCCCGACAGGCCTTCGCACGGTGGTAAATGATGATACATAACTGCCCAACCGGTGGTAACACTGTCCAATCAGCCGTAGCTCAGTGGTAAATGCATGACTGCCTGACCGGCCGTAGCTCGATGGTAAATGAATTATGCATGTCTACCCAATTGGCGGTTAATAATGGTACATAACAGCCCAACCAGTGGTAACTACCCGACCGGTCGTAGCACGGTGGTAAATGCATGGAGATGCATGTACGCGTATCACTATATTATAAACATTAACATCTTTATCGTACGCCCCAATAGGGAACTAGATACATACTTAGACATCCTTGAATATCACTTTACGGGAATGAATAACATAGACATCCTTAACTGCTAAGAGTAGAACCACTTATGGAATAGCATTACGTTTACATATCGTCGTTACTTGGATCATGCCAAAAGAAAGAAGTATTATCCTTAACATACCTGGTCTTATCCCAGTTGCTCAAGAGCTAAACTCGTTCAATATACCTCTACACGAAAATCTTTCCATCTTAATCTTTCGTTTTCCCTTGTTATACAACAATGTATCTACATTTGTATCATATTATCATATGCTAAATGGAGGACCTAGGAAGGATCATTCAAGACACGGTAAAATTAACTTGTTGAATCCAATCAATTTCTCAACAAATATCCTTCCATGACCTAAAGTAGGACAACTTATTGAACGTTAAGTGCACCACTTCCAACTACTGCTCTAGTAAGTATCATTATCTAGAGCCAACATTGATAAGGTAAAGATATCTCATAAATTTGTAAGCTTATAGGCCACACTATGTGCTAAGTTGTGCCTAAAGGCTTTCTCATTATGCCACCTAACCCAATGATCTAAGAGTCATTATTTCCTATGGCATATGCTGCCACGTTTTCCCCTCTTAAACTTATCCAAATTATTGATAATTTATTAATCTCCCACTAACCAATAATTACCCAATTATTCAAATAATTAAGAATTATCTCAAATTACTTTAAATATTACTCACTTTTAACACACTTTGTAGACCTCACTATCATGGTCATGTTGTACCATAAAAATTAATACATACACTTTTATTTTATTAAAACATCCATGTAAAATTACATATATTTTTTCAACTTCTAATTTTCCTAATCTCATGTAAAAATTAAAAAATTTCGATCGCTTAATTCTAAAAGTGGTAAAAAAACAATAACCTTCTTTTGTGAGAAAATAACTTCTATTTTTACAATAAAAAAAATCTCATTTATAAACTTTCTCATATTATGTGTATAATTTACCATATTCGAAAATAGTAATAATGGTAACTATCCAAAATTATACTTATAAAACTTTTAATATAATACTCCACTTAAAAGAAAATACCACACTAAAATAATATCTAACGGTATCAAGGTTGTAAACTTATAGGGTCTCATAATAATATTGTCTTAAACCCTCTATAACCTCCTAATAGACATAATCCCTTAGAACTCCAGTGGATTACTACGACTTATCCTAATATTAAAGTACGAGATGTAACATCCTTCCCCCCTTTAGAACATTGGTCCTCGAATGTTAACTCTTAGAGATTTACAAATTTTTCACTAGGGTCTCTTTTTAAATTAAACTAAAATCCAAACTATATATGAAGTCTCGACTATCCACAACCTTTTATACTTGAGTATCTTGTATCTTCTTCACCTTTACCTCACTTACCTTTCAATCTCGCATCGTATCTTCTGTTTCTTTCATAACTTCCCTTCCATATAAGTAGAAATTACGTCTACGCCTTAAAGCTCTATTGTGATAGCACCTCTAGTGCATACAAAATTCGGTGGAAACTATATACTGACTTCTTACGACTTAGTTCTATGGAACGATCTAGAAACAAAAGAAGGGTAATATTTCCTAAATGCTCTATAAACTCTTAATTATAAATGTGGCGCACAACACATCAATAAGTGAGACTCTTCTAGGCACGGCTTTGTAGACACCCTAAGACACGACCTACTCTGATACCACTTTGTCACGCCCCAAACTTGGGGAGGCGTGTCTAGCACCTGGTGTCATGCTGGCCCGAGCGAACCACTATGTAACTCATGATAATTCGACCAAAACTAGAACATACATAGGTCGAGTTGGAAGAACTCATTTCTTTTGTAACAGTCATGGGACAACATGGCCGCAACTCATAATGTACTACTGTAAGTGGGAAACACTGTATCAACAAACTATCGGTCTTGAAACATGAATACATATGGGCCCGCAAGGCCTCTAACATACGATACAAACTGAACCTCTGTCTACAAAGCCTCTAAGATTATTTGACATCAAATGGGACAGGGTAAAGGCTTACATATTGTCGCACCCCCTTCTTCCTTGCGGAGATCGGGTTCAGGACATTTGGGTTGAGACAACTCTTTCCTTTTGGGAAGGGGTTTGTATTTTTTGAGAGTCGCCACCTAACCATTTTAAAGGTGCGTTAGGGCACCTAAGGAGTTCATTTACAACTACGTTGTTAACCAGAGATACGTTAAGGGCTTGAAATTATCCCAAGGGGAAGGTGTTAGGCACCCCTCAGGATCCACAAGTTTGGTTCGCGGACAAATAGCTTTGTGAATTTGTGCAACTTAGCAAACAATCAAATAAAGGCTCAGATAAGAGAGGATTCAAGTCTTAAGCATACAAGGTATTTGAAAATAATTAGAGAAGGGCTAAGTTTTGAAAGGAGTTACAGTCTAAGCATGTAAAGTAAAGGATATCCTAGGTTTGAGGTAATATGGATCACCCCAAGGCAATACCCGGTATGACACTCCTCAAAGAGGGGCTACACGTGGTATTAACGCATCGGTCATCATATTCATATCCTACTCTTTCCAACCCCGTGGAGGTAATTAAAGCGCGTATTGGTCACGAACTCTATTGCATGCCGGTACCCGGCCCCTTTCCTATTAGTCCTGGAGGAAGTTATGACTATTATCCTAAACGGGAGGTTTCTAGGTACACCCTCTGGTTTCAAAGGTAAAAATTGCTAAGGCGACAAATAACAAAACAGGTAGGACTACACATAAGGGAAGAGCATGGAAAGCAACTAAGAGGGCTCAAGTATACCTCCACATATATTGCACACACACAGCATGCCTCATACACAAATTTGGGTCCAGATTCAGTTCCTAAAATGATATTTAATGACAATAACAAGATCATATTTGTCACATAACTCAGAGAGGAAGTCCTAGATTACCTAAGGCTTGCCTAGGTGTAAAATAACATGCAGTAGTTGTACAGGTTGGTTAACGGTTCCAGATTGTCAATCCTATTGGCATGTGATTCTAAGTGTGCACAAAGGACTGATTGACAGTTTATTTAGAACATGGGACCGTTCCAGACATGTGTTTAAACTGAGTATGGAATGAGATTCTACGAACATTTTATCTAACATACGTAGACAGAGATGCGGAATGGTTATATGTAGAGTTCGTAAACAGGATCTTCTAAGTGCATAAAATCACAGTATTTTGAACATACTTTTCAGAAGATGCAGCAAATTTGAGAATGACTGATTTAGTAGCGGATTGTTACGCTAAGCAGGATTTCTAGGTGTACCACATAATTATTGCATTATTGCAAAACTCCAGGAACAACATAAGTGACAAATTTTAATCGTTGTTTTCCTAGAACAAGATCTCTATGGGTATAGCATGGTAAATCATGATTGCAGATTTGTTAACACAATTATTCTAAGGCATGATTTAGATTACATTTTTCAGAATGCATGGAGAGAATCACATGGTAGCGGTTTTGTTGTTATTATTAATTCTATGAACATGATTCCTAAGCGAAGGCAATGAATGATGATATGCTGAAGGGAAAGCAAATATATGAACCTAAGTGACATGATATCTAAATGCATGGCATACTTGATTCCTAGACATGGTTACTAGTGCGCACATAGAAAAATAAACCTCGAAAAACATGAGATCTACCCATACTTATACTATAGCATGCATATCCCCACCCATTTTCACAATCCAAACCTAGAATTGTTTTTTAAAAATTATTACAAGCCTCAAAATATGAATTATATAATTAAAATAGGAAAAGAGGAGCCTTCCATAGTAGGCCCAAGTATCGAGGTCCTCAATGTCGTGTACTATTATATCATAACCTTTCATAATCCGGGTGTGTCAGAGTTCCCTAAGGATCTCAGAGGAACCCGGGCAGTGCTCACACCCAGATTTCATAGCCAAGATGGAGTAAGTGCAGTGTGGAAAGGCTAGCTTTTGTGTGTCAAAGTTCAGAGGGAGCTCAAGGGTCCCAAGGCAATGCTCACACAAGAGGGTCAGATCTTAAGGGGTCTAAGATTATAGTAAAAGTGCAGGATGTGATTTGAAAAGAGTTAAGTTGAGAAAACATAATTTGAAAATGATCCGTTTTTAGTCAGTCTTAAAAAAGACAACAGGAGTTTTAATTCTAGGTGAAAACAACTTTGAGGGAGGTAAATAAGACAACCTCATAATCAGAGCACACACAGTTCAGACAGACACAAACATGGAGGGCGGGGAACGGGGACAAGTAGTTTGCGTGTAAGAGCACATTTGTACATAGATTAGAGAGAGACATTTCAGGACTCCACAGTCATAGCATATCATTACAAAGAATTCAGGCCAGATGTTTGACAATGTTAGGATTATGGGTGCCACAAAAGTTCATACGTCATGTTTAGCAGCTAAAGGGGGTCATGCACACATACTGGGGTGAGGGAGTATTGCACAGTATAGCAGACTAATAGGAAAGCAAAAAACATGCTGAAGTAAATGGGGAAAGGATCACATAAACGAAATAGAGATGCCAGTTGCAAGGTTAATCAATAGAACTACAAACACATGCATAAAATAATAAGAGAATGTGCAATATGAACACAAATATGTTGTTTTGGATGCTAGAAATCAAATAAAAGACATACTTGTAACGACCTAGCAGGTCGTTTTGTGTGTTGCAACCCCGTTCCTGTAAATGACTCTTTCCATAGCGGCTACTCGTACCTTATGATTTGTGGGGGCATGTAGTTCGAGATTCAGAAGTGATTTGGCCAGTTAAGGAACACTTGGTTCCTAAAGGCTAGCCTATTTGGCTAATTTTGGTTCCGAGCAGCATTTTGAGCAAACGACCTCGGAATCGAGTGCTGATAGCTTCAGCAGCTCCGGATGATGATTTCAGACTTGAGCGTATGTTCGCCTCGGGTTTCTGCTGACCCGAGAGTATTTCGGCACCTGAATTGGAATTCAGAATTTCATAAGATTTAGAATGCAGCCTGGAATTGGATCTCATGATATCATGGTCCAAATGGAATTCCGGAACTGGCAATAGTTCCGTATAGTCATTTATGACTTGTCCGCAAAATTTGGGATCATTCCGAGCAGTATAGACCCGTTCGGCGTATTGGTGAGCCATTGAAATATTCTTGAAACTTAAGTTTGAAACTAAGGGGTTTTGGAGTGTGATTTCTAGTTTGGATGATGTTTTGAGTGTTCCGAGAGTTCGAGCGAGTCCGTCGTATGATTTGGGACTTGTTGGTATAATTTTTCAGGGGCTCGGGTGGTCCCAGGGGCCTCCCGGACCCCAATCGGGGTCCAAAACCAACAATTAATAGCTGGTGGGGGGCTTTTTCTGGTGTGACCCCCCCTGCGGTCCATCAGCCGCAGGCGCGAGGCTCGTACCAGCGGCCAATCCATCGCAGGAGCAGCCTAGGTTGCAGGGGTGACTCTTCCTCTCGCTGGCGCGACTCCGTAGAAGCGGACAAAAGTCCGCAGGAGCGACCTCCCCCAAGGCCCAGGTCAATCGCAGGCGCGACCAATTTCACGCAGGTGCGAGTCCGCACCTGCAATCCAAAGGCCGCAGGAGCGAGAACTGCTGGGCAGTTCTATAAAAGGCCCACTCCATTAATTTTCTTCCCAAACTCGTTTTTCCTCCATTGTTAAGACCCCCAAGAGCTCTAGATCAGTGTTAGCAAGTGATTAACTCATGTAAGTGATTCTTTGGCTTCCCGCATGTTTATAACTTCGATTCTTGAGGAATTCCACTTTCATAAATGAAGAAAATTCATAAGAGGGTTTGGGAAAAATAGAGGGTTTTTGAGAAAATTCAAAATCTGATTTTTGAGCTATTATAGGATGATTAATTGAGTTAATCTTGATCCTTAGACGACGTGTAGCGCATTTCTTCAAGAATCGTAATTTTCCGGACGCCGAGGCTCGGAGTTAAAAACACTAATTGCGAGCCATCGAGGGTAATTTGATGGATTCGTGTGTCTTGTCGATTTGTCCATAGACCAGAGGAGTACTTGTCTAGGTGAGTCAACTTTCCAAACTTTGTAAGGGGGAAACGTCCCCTAGGCTCCTTGTTGCTAATTGTGATTGTTG
>ML275190.1:29605-60283 GCA_005239495.1 Nicotiana undulata | reverse complement strand
CTAGAATTCATTTCCAATACGCCGAACCGGCCTAAACTGCTCGGAATGACACCAAACTTTGCAGATAA
Source organism: Nicotiana undulata (assembly GCA_005239495.1). Taxonomy (NCBI): domain Eukaryota; kingdom Viridiplantae; phylum Streptophyta; class Magnoliopsida; order Solanales; family Solanaceae; genus Nicotiana; species Nicotiana undulata. The sequence continues at coordinate 60,215 of ML275190.1, read as the reverse complement.
TTTATACATGACATCACGGTACTATTTCCGTTCTCGGAATCTCACTTGTACCTCAGGAACATAACATCACTTTCCAAGCCACATTTCAAATTCTTTAAAACCTCAAAGTCTTATTTTTGATCGAAACTACCCAATTCTCGCCCGTTTCACACCAAGTTCCACAGATAGGACAAATAATATATAATAAAATGGCGAGGACTATAAAGGGTCGTTTTCTCTATTTTGTTTTGTAGTTTGGACTGAGTGTTGGATTTGATGTTAATCCCTAGAAAAACGAATAAGAAAGCCAGGCCCAAGGTTGGAGCCCATGTAAAAAGCCCATCAACGGACACTGGACAGCAATGCAACCAAGGAATTTGTAAATACCATCAAAATATAACTAAGTGGCGAATCAAATGTAGATAGATTTCGACTCATTTTGAAATGGATTGCCATTAGATTTCAGAATCCTTGTTTCTCCATTCAGGTTTTTAATTGTATAGTGATTGAATGTGGTAGAATTTGAGTCCAGTTGATTGTTGATTATCATCTTGCCATATTATTTCGACACTACTATCTTTGACTGGAAAATGCGTGGGTGTAAGCCTCATAGGTATTTAATTTTTAATATGTTATAAAATAATATAAGTACACTAAGTATTTATAAACAGGTAAAATTGCATAAAAATTAAATAAAACTATAAATATGTATATATATATATATATATATATATATATATATATATATATACTCCATCCCCACACAAAAACTAGTCAGAACAGTCTATTATATGCTACTTGGAAGCACAAGTAACTTGAGTCAAAAAGAAAAAAGTTTTCTACATGGAGGAACAAAAAGGATAACTAACCTGCAATTTGAACTTTGAACTTGCTGGTATGAAGGAGAATGGAGTTCTCTTTGTTTGTAAAATAGAAATCGAATATTCATTGCTTTTGGGAGATATTAGCAGACTAGCGGACAAGATAAAGAATTGGGCAAGACCACGAATTAGGACTTCAATCAATAAAAAAGGTCTTGGCTTTTAAATTTAGTACATTTCCGTTCCCTTTTAAAATTTTGAGTAATTACCCAGCTGAATTTTGAGAATTTGAGTATTATATGAAGGACTTATTCAACAAATTTTGTTTTAGTTTGAAAAAGTCTCTGGGCTTACGCCTCACTAAAAAAAGGTGCTTCAAACGCACGGGCATACGCCCAATTGCTGGGCGTACGTCTCTTGAGAATTTCGCCCCACACTATCGCTTCGGGGCGTTTTTGGTACGCCTCGCTCAGAACTGGCCCCGAAAACGCCTTTTAAAATTCTGGATCCAGGAGCAAATTAAGTGAAAATATATAGCATTTGTACGTGTTTGGATTAATTAATGTTCATTTTATCACCTCTTTTCCATCTTAATTGGAATGTAGAGCAGCTTTAGACATAAGCAGAGACGGGATTTGAATTGGTAGCATATTAAGTGTTAGTAACCGGATTCAAATTTAATTTTTATATATAAAATTTTGGACAAAAGCTATTGAATTCTGTCAAACTTGTACGTAACTTTGTAGCTCCACCTGAGGCTTCCCACAGTTCTCAAATTCAGGATGAATTAGCTTGTCTCAAAGAGACCAGATTCTGAGTGTATACTATAGAGCAGGATGAATTAGTTTGTCAAATTCAAATATATCAGCTGCACAGTATAAAACTAGTGATTTAAATATCATGGGATTTGGAATCGGATTAAGAGGTTGCATACATTTCTCGGATTCAAGAAAATATTACCTAACACTCATTTGTTAATTTTTGCTTAGCTACTTTCCTTCTTTCTCCTCCATTATTGTTTTGCATTCTCAAAGTTCTATTTTCTGATATGCCATGTGCTGTTGTAATTAGACTTTGTATGTATTGGAGTCAGTGCCTTCGCAGTTGCTGAATGACCTGGTCAGTCTTGTGTACAGGAAACGTATATACATTTTTTGTTCTTTTATCAACTTTCTCTCCTTGATTATACCATGTAGTGATCTTTCTTAAGCTTCTGATATCAGAAGGGGTGACACATAAACACTTCGTTGAACATATACTGACAAAAATGTATATTAAAGTATCTAGTTGAATATAATGTCCAACCATTATCCCATTATCACTCCTATACTGTAAGCAGAGGCAAGACAAAATTTAAAGTTTATGATTTCGGAATTCTAATCGTTCTAAGTTATTGGATTCTAAATTAATAATTTATACATATTCAATGGATTATTAAGATAAAAACAAGATTCGAATCAAAGCTACTCAATTCAGTCGAACCCGTTCTAGGTACCCTATCTACGTCCCTGGTTGTGAGCCCGGAAAATTATGCCCGAAAATGCCTATTTGATGAATTTAGTAAGACAAATACAAGATTTAGACTAAAGTCATTGAATTTGACCGAACTCGTGTCCTCACATTTTAGCTCTGCCCCTTGTATACATGTGATGTTTGAAATGCACCTTTTGAGTTACCTTTCTTTGCTTTCTTTACCGTTGAAGGAAAAATAGTGTATGATTGAATATGATAGTGGAGTACATCTAGGTGAAAAATGAAGGAGAGATAGTGTATGATTGAATGGGAGAATGCAGAACCCCACCAAAGTGATAAATGAAGGAAAAGTAGTGTATGATTGAATGGGAGAGTGGAGGCCACCAAAGTGATGAATTGATGGACATAAAGGTATTGATGGGGTTTGCTTTGCCTTTATGATTTTTTTCAGGTGTGACACTGCCCCTATAGGCCTTAGTAGCCATAATGTAAGAGGAGTAGTCCAATATAATTATGGAATTATCTGCTTTGATCTAGGACTTTATATCAGCAGATGAAAGTCGAGTGAGCTTTATACCTTGGTATATATTTGACTGGGAGGACGATGAAAAGTGAACATAGTAGTTGTTAAAGTAAACAAAGTGAAAGGTGAGTCAAAGGCTTTTCTTAAAGGGTCTTTCTATTGCAGCTAATGGATTCTTTCAATATGGATTTCACAAATCAAACTAAACTAGTTCATATTTCAAGCGGTCAATATCTCATACCCCCTCCGGTCCAAAATAAGTAATTTTTTTATCTGTTTTCACGCAGATTAAGAAATTTACTTTTTAGCATTAATTATCAATAAAATTGACCATATTAACATTTACTATCTCACATAAATACTCCTAACATATACTTCAACACTATTTACTCCAAGGGCAATGTAAGAAAAAACTAATTAATTCATTCTTGAAATCCGAAAAAATCACTTATTTTGAACCACAAAAAAAAAACTAGAAATTCACTTATTTTGGACCGGACGGAGTACCGGCCAATGTTGCATAAAATAAGACTATTAAATTCAATGGTCAATCAATCTAGTGGAGTAAAAGTAGCTATAGTGCTTGTCATAAGGGTGAAGCAACTGGTCCGAAAATTATACTCTTATGTGTATGCTATTTGTATAGGTGAATAATATCTGTATCTCTATTTATATGGTTGAATTCCTTTAATAAAAAAAGAGTAGTTTACTAGGCAGTCAGCCATCAGTTGCCATTCTCTTTTCTGTCATTATAGCGGTGCAGTCCAAGTATGCATATGATATAATTGATGTTGGCAAAAGCATTTTCGTCATGGCATCTTGCGGATCTGCATGATTTTATGGGGTTGTTTTCTCATCATTTGGTGTGTAATAGTAATGGTGCTGGAATTGGATCAAGATTTTTTAAAACAAAAACAAAAGCAAATAGGTTTGCCATGTTGGTGGCAGGCAGATCCATCTGCAATGAGAGCCTACTTCTCTTTTTGTTACTAATATGTACTATATAGATTGGTCCCCAATGATCAGCCTTACCATCTGACACAACCCCTTAGTCCAACATTAAAACAGACCCCAACGGTCCCAATCTAATCTTACAGCTAACTAGACTCTTGTTAGTGGACTAACCCGGAGGCAGGCACGTGATCAATGCTCGCCCCTCGCCTCCCAACTTCCCCCTTTGGTGCTTTCTTGTCACGCTCCCTCCCTTTTAATTTTGATTACACAACGGAAATAAGTAATCAGCGGTGGATCGGAGCTAAAGGTAAGGAAAATCCCATTCATCTGAAAATTACCATTTGGTCATAGATTTTATCAAACTAAATTTAGATTTTATTTGGCAAATATATATTTGATCATAAATTTTACTTATATTTTGACAAAATGTCAAATCACAAATCACAAAACCAACTTAATAGCTGGTATTCAGCCAAAATATCACTATTATATTTTTTAAAAATTGCCCCAAATTTTATATTTTATAAAAGAGCTCATCATTTATTATTTTGTAAAAATGTTGCTTCGTCTTCTCGATCATCTGATTATCATGTAGTTCATATAAGAAAATGATAATTTTGTATCAAATTTATATATGTTCAGGACTATGATTTGCGATAATATAATGCATGTTATTGATAATGGTACCGTTGGGTATTTGTGATAGTTTTTAGAACTTATGGGTATAAGTCGTGTTTCATGTTTTTTCAAAATAAATTTGGGAAATATGTTTTGAAAACTAATATCCAAACATATTTTCATCTTCAAACCAAACTTCACCCAAATCAAATTTTTCAAACAAATTTAAAAATTTATGACCAAACGCTAGCTACGTGCAAGTCGGTTAAGTATGATATTCCCTTGTTAGGATTTTTAGTTCGGCCACTGCTAAACTAACATTATATTCAATTAAATAATATCACATGAAATGAATTGGATAAATTGCATATATCACTTTCTCCGTTTCAAATTAAGTGTCTTAATTTGATTAGACATCAAATTTAAAAAAATAAGAAAAACTTTTGAATATTTTGATCTTAAACCAAAGATGCAACATTGTACCAATATACCCTTTGAATCTTACGACCTTAAACATTTCATTACGATGCTAGACTTAAAGAGTTACTAAACATAAAAAGAGAGATACTTTTTTTAAACAGGTTGAAAGGGAAAGTAAGATACTAAAATTAAGTTGAAATGGTATTATATAGTCACTTTAAAAGGCTGTTATTTAGGAATTAACCAATATATTTGTGAATTTTTGATTTTTTAGTTTATTGTTGCAGACACAAATATTCTAGTTGTCCTGAAATTAAAATTTGTATTAATTTTTCGGGACAAAATTAGTATTGACTAATTCCTGAATAATTGTGTAAGAATGACAGTTTGTACTCCCCACACAGATAGAGAAAGACCTACTAACATCTCCTTGTTCTGTCAGTCTAAGTTAGAGTTCAAAAGCATTACGTAGTTAATGGTTGGATAATATACAAGGGCCATTTTAGCTTTTAAGAATACAATTCTAACATGTAAAAAAAAATTACATGAGCACACAATTTGTGCCTATCTTGCAGTCGCGCCTGTGTTGGGCTCAACAAACAACAACAACAATAATAAATCCAGTTTAATCTCAATATATAGGGCCTGAAAAAAATAATTTGTACGCAGATCTTACCCCTACCTAATGCATGTAAAGAGGTTGTTTCCAATAGATCTTCAGATTAAGAATAAAAAAAGAAGAAGAGGAAAGCAAGGAAAAAAAAACCAATAATACTAATAAAAATCACATAGCATAATAAATGATAAATAATATCCAATAATAGCTACAACTAAAATACTTGGGCTCAATGTTTGTTTATTTATAGGGAGGGAGAGAAAAGTAAACAAAATGGGCCAATGTTTGTGCCTTTTGTTGACTAGGAGGAGATTTATGATATGGTACTTTACAAAGGGATCACGTGAAAGTGGCAGTAATCGAGTTCTCTCGCGTGCTTGTTAGGGCCACTTCGGTCTCGTCAAATTGTTGATGGCTAAAACCTTCAAGTACGTGCGCCGAACTCTGTCACGTGTGAAGTTTTCCTCCGCATTTGATTATTTCTTTTTTCCTTTTTTACATTAAATTTTGGGGGTTGGTTAGAGGGAAATGTTGGAGTCGTTGGCACGTGACGCGGTTGCGTCATTCTTCGTTCAAGTGGCCCCCTAATCCACTTACTCCTGTTTTGTCGTTCTTTTTTAATTATTTAGTTGCATATTAGTCGCAGAACACGACATTTGAATTCTTGATAAATAAATTAATTGGAGACTAGTCGATAGTTAGAAATTAAAATTCATGCACACTAATAAAACTTGTTAATTTATGAAGTGAAACCCAAAAGAACTACTAGTGCTGTGTATTCAACAATCTTTCATTTATAATGCATTTACTTGCGTCAAATAGTAATGGAAGTTTGGGCTAATTACTTAGACTCTATTTTTAGTGTTTAATAATAACAACTTAATAAAATTTCATAAGTAAAATCTGGGGAGGATAGAACGTAATAAATCTTACCCCTATCTGTGAGAGTAGTCTAGTGTTTAACCTAAAATTTAATTATTTGGCCAAGTAAAAAATTTATACTTTTGAGCCACAAGATCGATAATCAATTTTACTTGATCCTTAGATGATATAGATGTAATTGAAATTTAAAAAAAAAACACGTAAATATGTCTAGTACGCTAGTTGAATATAGTAACTGCATGTCATGATTAATGGAGGATTCCAATTATTTTAGAGTCCGGTAATCGTAAAAGGGAGCAACCCGTACACCTCTGATAGTTTGAATGTCTATGATTTCGGTTTTCGGAATTAGATCCTCGGTGTTCAATCTTCGATCTAAGTGATTCCAGCCGATTTGGAGCTGATTCGATAATGCTTGCCACGTGCTGACTCTTGTTCAGCCACGTGCCAGGTACTTTTTTTTACCAATACATTATACACTTATAAAGATTAAAAACTGAACCACATGGATCAAAAATCAAGCGAAACTCAATAATCTTGAATTCTGTTAAGATCAATTTTCATAGTACGTGAAATAAATAAAATTAGTAGGATCTCACTTCCGTATTTTGATGCAGTGAGTTTTCATAATATAAGAAGGCACTGGAGAGCAACACTTCTTGATACATTTTTGCTTTTAATCGTTCTAACAATACTAAGCGAGATTTGTTTAATGAAGACTTAAATAGATAAAAAGTGTTAGATAAAAGATATTCTCAAACTAGAAGAAAGGTCCATCTAGTTTCTGTAAACTATAAGAGATCTCTGTAAAGTTTTGAATATGCAGATTATGCGTGGGTGTTGTAACAAGTAAAACGAAAAAAAGAAGTAAAATATATGGACATATTGGTCATAAATATGTTGACATTATCCCAATTTCTCCCTTGAAGACATTTTATTGTGTTAACCGTAAAACGGTATAATTGAGTTTATACGTGGTTTTTAGACAAGTGAACTAATTTGATCCTGAAATAATGCGATAATTGAAGAAATATACAATACTTAGCCTTAAAATGTAAATGAAACAGCAGAGCTGATACTTCCGGGAACAAGGTTTCCGGGCACAGGAATGATGAGATCAAAGTGCAGGAAAGTAAAATTGTATTAAGCTTTGTATAGAATGTAGTATAAGTTTTTTTCAGAAAATTTGTGTCCTTTATAGTGATTATTGGACTCACAATTTATAGTTGTGTCTAGGGAAGGAGGTCCTAGGATCGTGTCCTCCTTAAATGTCAATTATGAGGGTCATTGAAGATGTAACGGTGAACATAAATGCCAAATTCTCTGTACGGACCGTCGCTCTTAATGTTGCAGAATATTCCCTATTTAATGTTATTGTACGCAGAACATTTAATACACTTTTATGAACGTTATCCCTTCAGGTGACAAATGGAATGACTGCATTCGGTCTTCGTCCATCCCCGTCTTGGGTTCCACGTATCTTTCCTTTAGACGACCATGTGTCATATCATATTTTACCCTATACAGATACTCCCCCAGCTTTCTGGTGAAATAACTCTGTGTTACCGGGAAGTTGGTAGAAACACTCTTTTGGCGGGAATTACTATAACTCCCTGTGAAGGCTTCTAACAGTTGATTAGACGCACGTCCCTCCGCATTTCATGTCCCGAACACGCGTCATCCCATGATTCGGCACAGTTTTTGCCGATTATCGAGGTAATCATGGCCATGAATTTAGCCGCAAAATTTTACATATACGCATCATTCTTTTCCTTTACGCTTCACAAGTTCTCAAGCTTCTGATTTGCATCTTTGTTTTCCATCCTTTCTCTAATTCTCTTCAAGCACAAAACATTTTCCTTCTTCTTATTCAACGGCTTCTTCTTCAAAGCGTGCTGGTTCTTCAATGAACAAGAATAAAGTCGAGGACTCTGCCCCTCCAACGGTGGGTTCCATCATCCCAAGTCTAGACTTAATACCACAAAGGACTTTGAAGAGAAATTCTGTACTGCTAACCCTCGTACATGGGTTGTTAGTAGGTACCCTTCTTCCATTCGTCCTTCCAGTATCCCTGCTGTGAAGGAAGACTACCGCTGCCATAAGTTGCATGTAATTGCTCCCGATCTATCAGAGCGAGTGACCCTTCTTGGAAGGTTTTACATTCTTTTTCACGTATCCCTTTACTTTGGGTGCGTTATCTTTCAGTGGAGAGCTTGATTCCGTGATTGCGTAGTTTTGCCTTCGCTATCAAGTGTGTTTGGCATAGGTAAGTCCTTCAGTGTGGAAGACGATCGTCTGCCTTCGACGTTTGTGCCAGGAAACTGGAGAGGAGCTAACCTTATCTCATATGATGGATCTCTATTCTCCCAAAATCTTCTGCGAGGGAATGATAAACCTCTGCAAGTGTGGCCACCATGTTTTGTTGTCTAGCATGGATGATGACAATGATCGTGGGTGGATGGAACGGTTCGCTACAGTCGCTACCAATGACATCATTCCGGCAATGTCTTCATCCTTTCCGGTCGATTGGAACCGCACTCGTAATCTCTTTGTGTAGTTTTTTTTACTAAATACTCTTATATGGTCGTATCAACTTTTCACCATTCGCATGTTTCAGCAACTAGATGGAACCCACTGGTGGTGGAAGGTTTGGACTAGTGGGTTCAGAAGATCTTGGACGTCACGACGCCCGAAACTCGTTTGTGGAAAGAACTGCCCTTAATACGGGTGGAAGGCCAATATCATGATAATTTTAGTTTACCTTGCTTCCATTTTTTTTGTAGACGGAGAACTTGGTTGTACCCTTCTGGCTCGTTCACGAAATTAGGTATATCTGTGTACTCTTTCTCTGTCCCTAAGGAGGACGTTTTGGTTGATCATGCTGATGCAGCGAGGCTGCTTCAGGAGGCACTTACTCGAACAGGTATCTCCGGGCTTGTTTCGGATAAGCTAGTGGTGAAGGAGCTTCTCTATATAGAATGCGACGATCCTCATCACCTCAACAGGATGCTCGGCCTATTGAGACAGTTACACCAACTGAGGACGATGTCTCAACACTTTGGGGAGAATCTAATTTGGTGGAAAATGCCAACTCCCGTTTTCAGGCCCCAATTGTTGTGCCCGGTATTGCGGGGCTGAGTACCAGGTCCTTGCCTTCTTTGGTTGGCGAGCATCCAACAACCAGCACTGCATTTGATGTAGCAATTTCTCATTATTCAACTCCAACACCGACAACTGCTACATCACTTCCATCTTCATCACTCTTCCACCAGCAATTGCTACATCACCTCCATAGGTCGCACCTGACCATGGAGAAGATGTTCCTCTTCCATAGTCCCAAGTTCATGGTAATTTAGGGAAAAATTATGTCGCCCCTTCTGAAGAACCACAAAGGAGGAGGAACGTTACTCTTTCAGTCTCTACCAGATGCAACTTGCTATCTCGGCCGGTGGAGCTTGCTAATTATTTGAAGCCTTTTGCTTCAGAAAAAGACTTGGAAAATATTCAAGCACTCTCGGGAGAGTGTTTGTTGAACAATGCCATGCACAATGCCGGAGGGGTGCGTTCCTTTCTTCCTTTGTTATTTTTTCTACTTTTGTATGAATATATTCTAAGTTTTACTTCTTCTTGTTTTGTAGGCCAACTTTCTTGCTTTTGAGGGCCTTCAAAGGTTGTTTTGAGACGGAGGAACTTTTTTCTGAACGGAACCAGCTTTGGTAGAACAAGATCAAACTATTCTTCGCCTCTCATAACTGGAAACCAAAGCTACTGAGGCCGTTGTTTCGGAGGCTCGTTTGCAGCAAAGTGAGTAAGAAAAGGTAACCCTTAGCCAAGAAATTGGACCGCTAAGGGTTAGATTTGATGAAGCCAAGGCCAATTGGGTTGAAGTCCAAGACATCGTTCTTGCTGCAACCGAGCGCGAGGCTGCTACTGCCAAAAAGGTACTGACTTAGAAGCATCCTTGAACTCCAAAACCGAAGTGCTTGTTGTGTGAGGGTGAAACATGCCCAGTTGGAAGAGAAGTACATCAAAACTATCGAGCATAATAGGCTCTTTAATTCTACCATCCATGACCTTGATGTTAGCCTTAGATCTGTTAGGTCCTCCTGGGAGAGCTTTTCTGGCGAGGTTACCCAACTCAAAGAAGAACTTAAGCGCCGAGCGGCTTCCCTCGTTGTTGAAAAAACTTATGCCATGTACAACATGAGGAGAAAAACCTTGGAAGAGGCCAAAGCTGGTATCTTTGACTTGGATGCCGAAATTGCTAAGGCCCGAGAGCTTGAGTTGGCTGCTAAAAATGGTCTCCCAGCGCAGTCTGATGCTTCTGGTTCTTCTGGTTCCGGTTTTGAGTTTTTGGTAATAGAAGAGGGATCGGAAGGCGATGATGCGGAAGACCAGACTTGGAAAGACGTCGAGCCATCGGTGGACCCACCTACTTCTCCAGAGAATGCGGACACTTCTCTTCCTCCTGGTTCCGAAGACACTGTAATTTAGCTTTTCTTTTCTTTTTCCCATTTTGTACTTTTACCGTTTTGGCACGTTCTTGTAAATAAAGACATATTTTTGCTCAAGTGTCATTTGAGTCTTAATTACGTTTGAATATCCATGCAATTCTTTAACTTTTATGCATTTGCTCAAGAATTTCGCGCACGTTTTTCTGTTCGCGCTTTACTATGTATAGTCTCGGATGCGTTTTCCTCGAAGCACTTTGGTTTCAAGCATTATCCCTTTTACGTGAGGGTTTCTACAAGTATTTGTGCAAGTTTACTTTTGCGTCCTTTTCATATGCGGCTCCGGGTGTATTTTTTCCCGATGGCATTTTTATTCCGGCCATAGATTCTTCTAGAATCAACCCTTTTACCTGAGGGATTTTGTAAGAGAGGAACCTTTTATGTTTTCGGTGCTCTTGAAGAGGAAGTCTCATGTTCATTACAACACTAACATTTNTTACGGGCGGGCATTTTACCAGAGGTTTCTAATCTACCCTTGTGTGATTCCTGTTGAAGCATATACTCGGGGGGTGGGTGCAGGGCGGACGATTTTAAAGCGGACTCCCCATTCATTAGATAGAGAAGATCACCAAGATTTCGCGATCCGCTGCCGAATTTATTCCAATTCCAAGAGCTCGGATCGAATCGGTATATCAATACCGATTCATTCTGAGCTCTCTTATTGAGAATTCTCATTCAATGAGCATTCTCATTATTATGCCTTGAAGAGGACTCGAACCTCCACGCTATTTAGCACGAGATTTTGAGTTCGCATGTACTTGTTTAACTTTCAAATGACAAAGTTAATTCACCGTTCAGACAAGAAACAATATAAAAACAAAAGGATTACATTTTATTCCTTCTATTTTCAAAAAATACATAAGCATTTGCTAAGCTGAAAATAAATTGCCATTACTTATGGCTATCTTGTACAACTTGTTTCTACGGGGCTGGCTGCGCAGTCTCCGGTCCCAATGATGCATTTTAATCTTTTTAGTTCTTAAAAAGAAACAATTCGAGAAGGTTTAATTGGTCGAAAATGAATTTCTAGATTCACATATTTGTCCATATCAAGTTCGTAAAAGGAACCAAATTCTTGTTGGCGATTATGTATGATAAAAAAATGAATTTCTTTTGTTTTTGAATTTTCGTTCTTCGGTTAACGTGGCAATTATTATTGTCGTATCTTCATATCATCCTCCCTCCAGTGTTCGAATGCGAAGAGTGCAAATTGGAACACTGGAAGTCTTGTATCTTCTAAGATTACACTAATGAATTGCTAGATAATCCTAAACTTGGTAACACACTTTACTTCCCCTCAGGAATTTATGCTATCGAGTGAAGGACTATCTAACAACCTTCTAGTGGTTTGTGCTCGTGAATGGTTGGGTAACCTTTTTTTGGTAGCAAACTTAACTTCCCAGTGGGAATTTGCTATCGAACTAAAGATTATCTAAACGTCCCTGAGTGGGAGCTTGTCTGTTTGCCTTGCTATCAAAGGTCTTATTGCTGATGTCTTCGTAGTATGCTTTCTGTTGCTGCCTTATTAAAAACCTTGCCAGAAAAACCCATTTGAGACAAAAATAGAATGAAGGGAAAAAGAATGAACCACATACCTTCCGCTTGAATAATGTTCATCAGCAATAATATCTTTTGCGTTGTTCCACATTCCAGGTGCTAGGAAACATGTCTCCATTCTTGTTCTCCAACTCATATGAACCTTTCCTAGTGATAGCTGAAATACGGTAGGGACTTTCCCACATTGGACCTAGCTTTCCCGCGTTGAGATCCCGAGTATTTTGGGTTACTTTCCTCAGAACCAGGTCTCCTACTTTGAAATAACGGAATTTGTCTCTTCTATAATAATATCATACATTCTTTGCTTTTGAGCTGCCATTCTTACATGCGCCAAGTCCCTGCATTCTAAGAGATGTTCCAGGTTGATTAACATTGCTTCGTTGTACGATTCTTCATCTGCACAAAAGTATATCAAAGTGGGTTCACCCACTTCCATCAAGATTAGGTTTTAGCACCGTACACAAGGGAAAAAAGAGTTTCTCGTGTACTCGATTTGGGCGTTGTTCGGTAGGCCCATAGAACTCCGGGTAATTCTTCGGTCCATTTGCCTTTTTCTGCTTCCAACCTTTTCTTGAGGTTTTGAATAACTAATTTGTTTGTTGACTCCGCTTGACCGTTTTCGCTCGGATGATAGGGAGAAGATGTGATTCTCTTTATCTTCAAATCTTCGAGGAACTTTGAACTTTTGCAATGATAAATTGTGGCCCATTGTCTCATGTTATCTCTTTTGGTATTCCGAACCTGCAAATTATATTTTCCCACAGGAAATCGACCACTTCACATTCTCCGATCTTCTGATAAGGAACTGCTTCCACTCATTTAGGATAATAGTCTGCCAGAATTAAAAGAAACCTTACCTTTCCGGGAGTCAGTGGTAGTGGTCCGACGATGTCCATCCCCCATTTCATGAACGACCATGGAGATAGAACCGGTCAATGTATGGGGTTTTCCGGTTGGTGTGCTAGTGGTGCGTAGCGTTGCCACTTATCATATTTTCGTACGAAAGTCTTTGGTGTCTTGTTCCATGCGAGACCAGTAATATCCTGCCTATACCAACTTCAACACCGAAGAGTCTTCGCCGGAGTGGTTACCGCATATCCCTTCGTGGACTTCTCTTATGACATAATTAGCTTCTAACGTTCCTAAGCACCGGGTCGGCGGGCCTTGGAAGGATTTTCTCTACAATTGGCCTCTCTTGAAGCTATAATGTGCAGCATTGGCGCGTAACGACCGTGATGCTATGGGGTCTTCGAGAAATTTCACGTGCTCGTGATAGTTGATTATTTCATTCCTCTAGTTCCAGACCAGACTAGTTGAAATTTCCCTCATAGTAACACTCCATATCCAGGACTGAGTTCATCAGTTGTATTGTCGTCCCGGATTCTGATCCCTTTATTTCTGTCGATGATCCTAAGTTTGCCAATGCATCCGCTCCTCTGTTATCCTCCCTCGGGATGTGAGTAATTTACCACTCCCGGAATCGGACCAAAAGAGCCTAGACCTTTACCACGTATTGTTGTATACGTTCTTCTTTAGTACCAAAGATCTCGTAGACCCGATTTACCACCAGCTGCGAGTTACATTTGATTTCGATAACCTTAGAATCAAGCCCCCTGGCCAATTCGAGCCCTACAATTAAATCTTTATACTCTGCTTCAATTTTAGTTAAAGGGATCGTTCTGACGTCTTGCCTTAGGGTTTCCCTCGAAGGCGTGATTACGACTATTCCGAGTCTATACCCTTTTACATTGGAAGCTCCATCCGTAAATAAGGTCCAACCCCTCGATGTTGATTCCAACACCATTATTGCCTTCTTGGTTGCTAGAGGCGATAGTCCTTGACTGAAATCAGCCATGAAGTCAGCTAAGACTTGCGACTTAATTGCAGTCCTTGATTTATATTCTATGTCGAACTCACACATTGCCCATTTGGCCAATCTGCCCGAGATATCGGGGTTTATGGAGGATGTTTTGCAAAGGAAAAGTAGTCACCACAACTATTAGGTGGCATTGGAAGTAGGGCTTCAGCTTCCGAGCGGAAACTACGAGAGCTAAGGCCAGTTTTTCCAAATGTGGGTAGCAAGTTTCTGTACCCGTTAAAAATTTTCTACCATAATAAATGGGAAATTGCGTACCTTCGTCCTCCCGGACTAAAACTGCACATACCAACACTTCTGAAACCGCGAGGTAGACGAGAAATATTTCACCTTCTTTTGGTTTTGAGAGCAATGGAGTGCTTGATAAATACTTCTTCAGGCCCCTCAGAGTATGTTGGCACTCCGTGCCCATTCAAAATTATTTTTCTTTTTGAGCAACGTGAAGAAGCGATGAAATTTTCCGACGATCGGGAAATGAACCTACCCAAAGCCGCTAATCTTCCTATGAGCTTTTGGACTTCCTTCACGTTCGACAATTGATTCAGGATATCCTCTATGACCTTGATTTTGTCGGGGTTTGCCTCAATTGCCCTTTGTGAGACCAGAAATCCCAGAACTGACCCCGAATGTGCACTTTTAGGGATTGAGTTTCATGTTATGCTTCCTCAGAATGTCGAATGCTTCTTGCAAACGCTTAAGGTGGTCACCTGCATTCAAAGACTTAACGAGCATATAGTCTATATAAACTTCCATAGTCTTTCCTATTTGCTTTTCAAACATCTTATTTACGAGTCGTTTATAAGTGGCTCCGCGTTTTTTAACCCGAAAGGCATCACATTGTGACAATTACCAAAATTCGTTATAAACGAAGTTTTTTCCCGATCTTCCAGGTTCATCTTGATTTGGTTGTACCAGGAATAAGCATCAAGGAAATTCATTAACTCGTGCACGGTCGTTGCATCAATCATTTGATCGATATTTGGTAGTGGCACGAGTCTTCGGGCACGCCTTATTAAGGTATTTATAATCTACACACATACGAAATTTATTGTTCTTCTTAGGAACTATTACTACATTGGTTAGCCAGTCTGTATATCTTACCCTCTCGGATCGAACCGATATTAAGCAGGTGTGTTACCTCTTCTTTGACAAATTTATTCTGGACCTCAGCGATAGGGCGTTTCTTCTGTCTTACCGGAGGTACGTTGGGATGCTTGTGCATGGCTATTTCTGTCGAGATACCTGTCATATCCTCGTACGACCATGCAAAAAAATTGGCATTAAATTAAGGAATTCAATAAAACCAGACCTGAGATCCGGGTGCAGTCTTTTCCCCAAATAGAACTTTTTTTCTAGGAATTCTTCCAACAATGCAACTTGCTCCAGTTCCTTCATCGTGGACTTCGTTACGTCTGTATATTCTTGAACTTGGAAATATCTCGGCACCTGATATAGTTCTGATGACTCCTCTCTCAGGCTTACTCCTTCTAGCTCGGGAGTAGGTGTCGATTCCTGTAATTGCTATGTCGTGTGCTCCTTCCCTTTGCTACTGGAAAACGAGATTGCATTCATCTCCCTTGCTTTCGGTTGATCACCTCTTATCTGCTTGATTCTTTCGGGGGTTGGAAACTTCAGCAATTGGTGATATGTTGAAAGTACAACTTTCATATCATGTAACCATGTCCTTCCTAGGATGGTGTTATATCCCATGTCACCATATACTACTTCAAAGAGAGTTGTTTTCATTACTCCTTCAGCATTCGTGAGCAACAAAATC
This sequence comes from Nicotiana undulata, assembly GCA_005239495.1. Lineage (NCBI taxonomy): Eukaryota > Viridiplantae > Streptophyta > Magnoliopsida > Solanales > Solanaceae > Nicotiana > Nicotiana undulata. Next base: position 44,208 of record ML275190.1, on the reverse strand, counting down.
TTTCCCCGAGTTGTCACTCTCGCAAGGTTGAATCCAGCGAGGAGCTTTGTTGCCGGAATAATGCTTCGTGTGAGTTTAGCTTGCTCCAATGCTCTCCATTGTATGATATTAGCCGAACTTCCTAGATCCAGTAGAACACGTTTAACCTTAAAATCTAACACATTTAAAGAAATTATCAATGTGTCGTTGTATGGTAACAGCAATCCGTCTGCGCCTTCCTCTGTGAAAGTGATATCATCTTCCTGAAGTCTTTTATTATGAGTTATTGATACTTCCATCTTCTTAGGTGCCAAAAAGGTGACCCCGTTAATCTCATTCCTCTCGAATAACATATTGATCGTTTGGCGTGGGGTTTTTCTTGTGCTTTAGAAGGTTCCGTGTTGTCTCTGTTACGATTAGGGGTGTTCATGGTTCGACTTGGATCGGTTTTTCCCTAAAATGAAACCAAACCGAGTAAGTCGGTTCTTCAAATATTGGAACCAAACCAAACCAATTAAATCAGTTTTTTATCGATTCGATTTTGGTCGGTTTTTCGGTTATTTATCGAGTTTTTCCTTAAATATGAGACATACACATAATTCAGAGGCAACATTTTCAACGTAATACTATCAAACAATTGCTCTTTGAGAAATCTATCATTTACTAAGATATATTGATTATAATTGAATCAAATAGTGATGAATAATTTATGTACTCAATTAAAAATCGATTATCTTTAACATGAAATAAATTCTTGTACTTACCAAAAGAAAATTATCAATCAAACTAGAATTTAAAGGCAGAGAATTAGATTATTATTATAGCAAAAAGCTAGACTAAAATATAAAGGACTAATATGTACCATAATTTTTTAGAAACTATATATATATATATATATATATAACTTCAGCTTTCGGGAAGCGTCTGAGCTTCTTGGACTCAATCCTTTGGTGAATGCTTTAGTTGCTCATTTATCCGGGATAGCCGGGAGCAACAGTCTTTCTTTCTGGAATCGGGTAACGAATTTTCGTAATAATTCAGATTCTCCTTGTGCGATCCTGAATATGTCGGCTTTTGGGGCTTGTACTTTTCTAGCATGAGCCTTGTGAAAGAATCCGCGAGCATCTCAAAGGAATCTACGGAATGCTCAGGTAATAATGAATACCGCGTTAGAGCCCCCCTCGTGAGACATTCTCCAAATTTCTTTAGCAACACAAATTCAATATTATGGAGCTAAATCATTTCCTTTTACCGCCGTTGTGTAGGTGGTAATATGCTCTTGTGGGTCTGAAGTCCTATCATACTTTGGCATTTCAGGCATTTTGAACCACTTTAGGATCAACTCTGGTGCCGCACTTGGCTTGTAGGGAAATTGAGTATACCTCTTAGAGTCCGAGCCTTTCAATATTGGTGGCGCGTCCGGGATTTGGTCCATGCGGGAGTTTACTTCTCTCATAAACCGTAGAAGTTCATTCTTGAACGAGTCGTTCTCGTTGTTGTGACCGAATATGCTCCCCCAGCCCCATTGGAGCCAACTTCACCCCTGGGAGTGTTGATGTTAACTCATTGCGTTGTGTGATATGCGGGAACACCGGGAGGAATTTGATCTCGTCTGTTTGCATTATTCGAAGCCCCCGATAGCGTCTGCTTCAGTTCCATCATAACTTGATCCTGCCGCATGAGATAGCTTAGAATGTTCGCATGTTGCTCTTGCAGGACCCTCACCGCATCCACGACATGCTCCTCATCAGCATCATCGAGAGTTATCTCCCGAACCTGTCGAGGGTACTATCTGTCATGCACCGGCGTAACATCATTCTCCTCATTGCGGGTATCACTGATTGAATCCTCGAAATGAGGTTGATCCCTCGAATTTCCGGGTTGTGCGTGTTGTGAACAGTGTTATTTACCATTTCTTATGATTTTTTCTAGGACAAAATAATCAAATCGCCTTAGTAAAAAGGATAAGGATCACTTTAATTGCACGACGGTCTAGCCCCATGGTGGGCTCCAAACTGTTTACCCGTAAAACGGTACAACTGAATTTATACGTGGTTCCTAGACAAGTGAACTAAATTGATCATGAAATAATGCAATAATTGAAGAAATATACAATACTTAGACTTAAAGTGTAGATGAAACAACAGAGATGATAGTTCCGGGAACAAGCTTTCCGGGCACAACAATGATGAGATCAAAGAGCGGGAAAGTAAATTGTATTGTGCTCTGTATAGATTGTAGTATAAGTTTTTCCATAAAATTTATGTCCTTTACAATGATAACTGGGCTCACTATTTATAGTTGTGTCTGGGGAAGGAGGTCCTAGGATCGTGTCCTCCTTTAATGTCAATTATGAGGGTCATTGATGAAGATGTAAATGTGAATATAAATGCCAAATTCTCGGTAAGAGGCCGTCACTCTTAATGTTGTAAAATATTCTCTATTAATACACCTTTATAAATATTATCTCTTCCGGTGTTAAGCAGAATGACTGCGTTAGGTCTTTGGTCATCCCCGTCTTAGGTTCCACATGTCTTTCCTTTAGATGACCACGTGTGATATCATATTTTACCATCGGCTGTATTCTCAATGTTACTATCACTTCTTCAAATGAATATGCAAAGTGAACTAACGTTTTTGTAATTATATTTAGTGCCATAACCAACTAAAATCATTTAATTGTTTTCCTTTGATTAATTACTTTTTTCAGCTCACAATAACTTTTTTGTTGAACGTATGAGCGTTAATGAAAGTCTTATACTTTTTTTCTACATTTTCATCAATTCCATGCAATATGGAACTGGACAACTAATTCTATTTTCCCCGTATAGGGGCAGTATTGTCAATTACTTAGTAACGTCTTGAGTTCTTTTTTCCTTTTCCTCGTATTAAAGTGGGAGTGCTTCACAATTTGTTCAACTACTTCCATAATCATCACTGTTTCGGTTTCTGCGTCTTCAATTATTCTATCTTCTTTCATCAAATTTTCAGTTCATAAAAACTCTTATCAATTTCAATAATATATTCCTTCTCGATTAATCCTTTTTCCTTTATCCGGTTCGTTTCATATTTCGGATTCCAGCATTTATTGCTCCTTTGTTTGTTTCACTTCTCAAACCACTGATAAAGTATAAACTCAAAGGTTGAAGTTTGTCCTGCTTCTGGGTTTCAAATTGGTTCAGTTTTGCGCAGTGCTGACCTTTTGACGGCGTCGTTTCGATCATGACGTCGGGAACAAGGATGCCAACGTGGAAGGAGAGGGAGAACAACAAGAGGAGAGAGCGTCGGAGAAGGGCCATTGCTGCTAAAATATTCGCCGGATTAAGAATGTACGGTAATTACCAACTCCCTAAACATTGCGATAACAATGAAGTTCTCAAAGCTCTCTGCACCGAAGCCGGCTGGACTGTCGAGCCCGACGGTACTACCTACCGCAAGGTATTTCATTCTGCATTTAATTTATGTATGTACTTTTCAAGTCTTTAATTTATGTAATTATTTATTAGGTGCAATTATTAAATCCTACACGTTCAAAAATTCTTCATTAGAAATTTAGAACTACTGAACTAGTACCGTGGCGCACGTTAGATGGTTGCAGTTTTATGTAGCAGTAGTACAACTAGCTTTGGCTAATATCGGATCAATTTATGCTAATTAAAGTGCGCATCAGGTTGCAGGCTGTACTACGTACTGCAAAAGTAATCTGCACCCGGCAGGTGTTTGTTGAGATTGCTGTTAATACTTGCGTCATAGTATTAGATTAGATTCTTCTTTGGGCTTGCTTTTATCATCGGCTTACGTTACATACACAGAGGTTGTTCAACACTTTATTTATCTATTTATTTTTAATACGGTGGTCGAACCAGTTTGAACATACCTTGGCTATTTCGATATTGAACAGACGACACCCTTTCTGTTCTGTTTTTTGCTTTATTGACGCCTGAGTTGCAAATTCGCAAAGATTCCGCAGTTTAGTCAGTTCACACCTGAAAATGTGCTTTGGGATCAAGATTGACAATAATACCCCTGCAATAATTTCAGTCTAACTCCTTGGTGTTCACATGTCTGCCTCGATTTGGGGGTGGGTCTTTAACAATATCGGAGAATTGGAGTACTGACTTATGTTTCTCTTTTCTGCTTTTTATGTCGTGCCAAACATTCTTTTTTTTTTAGGGTGAAGGTGGGGAGTTGAAGTCATCACCTTGCTTAAATGTTGAAAATGCCTTTTTTCAGCAGTTTTTCAGCTTTAGTAATGGATATTTCCCTCTTTCTCTTGCCGTTCTTGTGAAAGATTCTTTATTAGACTGCTACATTAGTAAGGAGTGATATAAAGAGATGTGCAGCATTGCCTTCAGGGGCCCTGCCTATAATAATTCTTTTACCTGCTTACGTTGCCTGTCCTAATTCACATGTCTTTCCTTGTGATCAGTGAAAAGATGTAGTGAACTAAAATGGAACGGAAGTTGGAGACTAATTTGTGTGAACTCATTTATTGGTAGTTCAGATAAAGTGATTCTCTGTGCATGCTCTTACCTGCATGTAATGGAGTAATACACTTTTGCAGTCCCTTGAACGAAATGTTACACTATCTTTTACATCTTTCTGTTCTGATACTAATTCATGACAGTTTAATGTGTGAGTAACGTATGAAGGTTGTAACCCATAAACATAGTGGTGTGATTCAAGTGGAATTAACCACTTCCGTTGCGTGATAGAATTGATTATGCATCTGTTTTTTAGACAATCTAAAGCCTGCTAACTAGCAATACGAGGATCCAGTATTATTTATCTAATTGTTTACTCTCATGGCTCAATGCAGATGTGAGATGTTAATTGTCTTCTCTTCCTTGTACCTTTTAGTTGAATAGATCAAGTAGAATAAAACTGGAGGCCTTTTTACGTTAAAGATTCTGAATATCAGTGTTGTCTTGGTCATATTAGTTGTACTGTTATTGTTTTAGAACAAAAGATACCTTCTTTAATATGAGGAATTTCAAAGCAGTAGAGATCTGGAAAATGATAAGCCAGGGCAATCGGGGTGCACAATATCAGTTTTTTTTCTCTTTAAATTTTTTCATGACAGAGATGTTCGTGCCACCTTCCACGCACTTCGACAGTTCAACTTATATAGAGTTTACTGTAACAGTTAGAATTAGTGATTCCAGTGTTTGTTTTGCTACCTGGCTTGCTAGATGTAGTCATCCAATGGCTGTTGCAACATCTCATCAGTTATCTTGATATCTTTGAACTTTTGTAGGGCTGCAAACCAATGGAGAGATTGGATTTTATAGGTGGTTCCACGTCAATAAGTCCATGTTCTTCATACCAGCCAAGTCCTTTCACTTCCAACAACCCAAGCCCTGCTTCATCTTCCCTGCATAGTCCAGCTTCTTCCTCTTATGCTACAAACCTGAACATGGATGGAAAATCCCTCATCCCGTGGCTTAAAAACCTCTCTTCTGGATCCTCATCAGCTTCCTCCTCCAAGCTCCCTCATTTTCATATCCATACTGGCTCTATTAGTGCTCCAGTGACCCCTCCTTTTAGCTCGCCAACTGCCCGAACTCCTCGATTAAAAACAGATGCTGGCTGGGCTGGACTTCGCTACCCTTTCCTTCCCTCATCTACACCGGCAAGCCCTGTTCGTCAGACCTTCATTGGTTCAGAATGGCTTGCTGGAATTAGTGGACCACCTTCTCCAACATACAGTCTTGTCTCGTCGAACCCGTTTGGTTTCAAAATGGATGGTCTTGCTTTATCTCATGGAGGATCTCGTATGTGCACTCCTGGGCAGAGTGGTACATGTTCACCTGCAATTGCTGCTGGCTTGGATAATACCGCTGATATTCCCATGGCTGAAGTGATATCGGATGAGTTTGCATTCGGAAGCAATGCAGCAGGAGGGATGGTGAAGCCATGGGAAGGGGAGAGGATCCATGAGGATTGTGGTCCGGATGATCTTGAGCTTACTCTTGGCAGCTCAAAGACCAGGTTTGTCAGTACAAATCCTATACTTGTTGCATATTTGTTCTTAAGAACTTACATACTTTAGGACACCTAAAAGATATTACAGGTGATCGTCCACACAAAAGTATTTGCATTGTCTACAGAGGCGTATGTAGTGTTATAGTACCGGATTCATCTGAACCCAGTACTTTCGACACGGAATATAAATTTAGTGTACAAATTCACTAAAATTGAAACATATAGTGGATTCTGAACCTATAACTTAAAAATATAATATGTTCAATATTAAAAATCATAAAGGTTGAAGCCATATAATTGCCTATGTAACATATTACTATACAAGTTAAACCGATGTTCTTTCCCTTGTTTTCTTTATCTATTTTTTTTTCCGTTGGCGTGTTTCTCATATACAATACATTTCAATTTGCAGGTAAAACTTAACGTGCACAAGCAAGCAGATCGGCTTCTATTAGTATCAAAGCTATGCTGGGTAAAAGTGGAAAAGGTTTAGGCTCTCACAGGAGTTTCTGTTATTATTGCGTCCACCTTTTCCCCTCCTAGTTCAAATGTACTCTCGTTTAAGTCAAGAATACGGTTCTTGAATATGATCGGAACATTGAAATCAGGACTTTATCTTTGTGTTCTTTCAGTTCTTGAGTGGTGGATAAATTTTTTGACTTCCCTGAAGGTAAGAAAAGGAAACCAGAGGACCATCCCAGCTAATTCCACAACTTTAATTACATTCTAGGGTGATCACTAGATTTCTATGGTTATATATTCCAGTAAATCAATGGAAGAACAATAGTTATATATTATATCATGTCTCCACTCTTATTCTCAAATTACTTCTGGCATACCAAAGATTCTTTCCCTCCTTGCCAAGACTCAGCAGCCAGCTGAAGAACAAGGAAAGTAGCCATTAGAACAACAATTAAGTTAGTTGGAGTTTGGTTATATAATTCCTCATTGTACCATCTTCATATGAGCTCTTAAAAAAATATATATAATGACGGACAAGGAAAAAAACAAAAAAAATTGCAGAGCTTTTGTTCAATAGAATCACCTCTGGGATAAGAATTTGAGGTTCATAATTGAGTTCTACTTTCTGGGTATTCGACTTGCACGCTATTAATGGCGAGTGCTACCAAAAAATCAGTCCATGTGAAAGTATTTGCCACGCCATGAATTGTGGCACGTGACCTCCGTTTTATTTCATATAAAATATGGTGAACTTAGACAGATTTCAAAGGAGGAATGCGGTGCTTTCAAGAGCAAGCAGGTAGACGAATCACAAAAAAGCAAGTATTGAAGAATGGGTCCAAAATATTTTGTACCAAAATACTCAAAGAGAACAATGAACCACTTGGGTGAAGAGGTAGTGCCAATTTGAAACTTTGAGCGAGTGTATAATATGTTCAGATTTTACGATGATGAGTCTAGACATGTTAAATGGGCCGACCCAAACACGAACCTGTTAACTCTTGGTTCGAGGGTTCCTAACCGAACCGATTCGGTTCACTTTCTTATAGGGGTGGTCCGGATTTGACCCATTAAACAAAACATGTTGACCCGACCCAGACCTGTAACCCGTAGTCCCTTAACCCAGGTCCTAATGGGCCGCCGCATCCAATGTATTTAAAAAAAGTTAAAAATTAATAAATGATAAAAAATTTGAACTTTATACGTATATACGAACTTGAAATTACTACATGTCCTTAAAGTTAGCTAGAATAAAAATGAAAGAAAAATCATACTTTATTAACATTAAAACTTGATAACCATATGGAATTCGACTATTTCGACAAGACGCCTCATAGTGTCTGATAATATATATATATATATATATATATATATATATATAGCCCGGCTGACCTGTGGGTCAGCTACCAGTTCTGGTCCGGTTCAGTGGGTCAAAATATTATAGTCCAGCCCAGGCCCCTTGATTAATGAGTTGGTACGGTTAAGATTTCGTGGGTCATGGACTGATTAAAGGATCGATTTTAATAGTTTATGTGGGCCGATTTGTGGATCGACCCGGCCCGTTTGACATGTCTAGATGAGTCCGAGGTTCATCTCCAAGGGTGACGAGGCCATTGCGTTGAGCACTACACCCTTTAACAATCTCAACACCTCCTTATGTTCATAATTGATGTTGCTAACACCTCACTAATTGTGATGACCCCAATTTTCCACCTTAGGAAATTGTGATGGCACCTAGCCTTTAAGACTAGGTAAGCGTAACACATGTTGATTTAATAACATAATTGAACTATTTAATCATTTATCATAAATCATAAATGACATATATAGCCGCAAGCGGCAATAGTTATAAATTTCCCAAAACCATCAGCACAGAGTCATGAGCACTACTAAAACACATTAGAATTTCTAAACACAATATTGTTTTGAATTACAATTTAACAATAGCATAATGAAGTAAGATGGTGACTCTGAGGCATGCGAACATCAAGTAGGTATATCTTGAAGTCTCCCGCCGCGCAGACGCAACTTTCAACAACACAATTAGAATAACCGAATTTGCACAAAAATGTGCAGAAGCATAGCATGAGTACACCACAACGGTACCTAGTAAATATCAAGCCTATCCTTGGTAGAGTATAGACGAGGTCAGATCAAGACACCTACTAGACATAAAAACTTGTTCAAGATATACATAAGCTAACAATGGAAAGAACATCAATGTAAGACCAACGACGGAAAAATTATTGATTTACAACCAACAATGAAGTACTAGGAACATAAATGGCAGCAAGTAGTAAACGAGTAATAAAGAAACAACATAATTAGCACACTAATGAGATGTAAATGAATTCAAATAAGGAGAAAAAATGGATGACAACTAAGGTTGTCATGTGGTCCTGGCCCAGGCCCGCGAGCCCACATTAGTTTTGGGCTAAACGGGCTCGCCCGTATGGTTCGGGCCCAAGCGGTCCTAGGAGCCCACTGTGGGTCGGTTTTGCACGGAGGAACCGCGAGCCCGGGACCGTTTAGCCCGGGACCGGCTTGAGGGCCTGGGCCGGTTCAACCGAGCCTAACGGGCACAACGACTATTTTTCAAACAATTTTTTTTTAAAAAAAAAAAAATAAATTGACCAACGGTTGGAAGTTTAAAAACTAGTCGTTGGCCATTCAATTTAGCTGTTTGGCTTTTTAAAAAATAGCCATTTGCCCCCCAAACTTTTTATAATTATACTTTTTCCCTATTTTCAACTATAAATACCCCCTCATTCTTTCATTTTTACTCACAAAATCATCAATCTCTCTCAATCTCAAACTCAAATTGAAGTCTTCACGTCTTCACTCATCTCTCAGTTCTCAAACTCAAATTCTCAATTCAAGTTAAATCATGCACGGTGATTCTAGAGTTAGCCCATTTGTTCGGGAACACTATAATGTGGTAGAAGAAAATGAAGAATTTTACATAGTAAAGTGCAATAATTGTGATCGAGTCTACACTTGGCGTCCAAAGTTGGAGGGCACGGGCTCTTTAAGGAGGCATATAATAAAGAGTTGTCTTGCGCGTTCTCCAGACATTCGTATTTAAGATTTTAAGTTTATTTCAAACAATTTGTGTTATATTAAAATTATTAGACGTATTATGCTTAATGTTGTAGTTTGTTAGACTAATTTGAAGTATTATTAATTTATTATGCAATGATAAGTGCAAGTTTGAATATCCCTTTACAAATGTTTTATGTTTAAATTTGAATTAGAAGATTTAATTCACAATTATATAATATAATTTAGAAGAAATTGCCTTAGATAAAAAATAAATAAAAAATAGCTCGGAACACTTAGGCCCATTTAGGCCTGTGGCCCCGGCCCATTTAGCCCCGGGCCTATATGGGCTTAGGCCCACCGTGGACCGATTCCACCCTCCAGGACCGCTAAGCCTGGGACCTCCCGATAACAGCCTTAATGACAACTCAAATAATCAAATCGCTCCCAACGCATGACTAACAACAAGAATTACCCCGAGGCACCACATCTCATGAACCACAATTTTCAAATCTTACACATATGGCACCTCGTGCCCACAATAACAACCACATGCGCACAACAAAGCCCACGTGCTACCATGTACTTTGCAACTGTGATAAATATTAATTTAGATAAACGAAAGATTATTTAGACACCATAAAACATCTTGCAACGTTACCTATATCACCAAATTTTATATAGGTACTCAAGATTAAGCCAAAACACTATTATCCTACCTTATCCTACATCTTGGAAAGTTACCTATATCACCAAATTTTATATCCAATCAAACGCTGGAAAATGATTCCCAAAAAACATTTCACGCTAAAAACATCCATATCAAATGCATCCTACGTTTACCAAAAAAGTGTTAAACCTTTTCTTAAGACGAATTAATGAGAAAGTAGAGGATAAATCCTAGCCACAAATAATTAACTCTAGATCAATGGATGTCAAGTAAGAAAAGCTGGATAAGTTTAAGCTTATAAACTAATTAAGGTTACGAGGAAGATCTAATGTATAAGATGAACTCACATTCATGACAACATTACTCCATGATATAAAATAAAAAGGAAAAAAAGCATTCACCAATCATAACTACGAGATATTTCTTTATTGACCCGACCCTCAGACTGTTTTATAATAAGATAGTCATAATAGTCTAGTGCTAAGGCCTAAAAAGAAAATGAGCAAAATCTTCCTCCTTCAGGTGTTATTCTATAATGATGATTACAAAGATGAATAGCAAGGTTCTAAACTCTCTCTTCTTTGTGAGATGGACTCTTCAATTCCCCACTACTGTTAGTGAAGAAGTTTGTGCTTTGTGAGTACTTTTTTTCTTTCTCTCACCTTGTATATGTCACACCTCCCTTTTCACCGGCAAGGGTAATAAGAGAGTTTTTTCACTTTAAGTGACATTATTCGATTTTGGGATTTATTTATTTTCAGAGTCGCCACCCGGATTTTTTACGGTGTTCCGGGACACCATTTATTTATTAAAATCCCAAATAGAGGAATTTTGACTCTGTTTAAATTATCTGCGAACCAAAAATTCGGGTAAGGAATTCTGTTAACCCGGGAGAAGGTGTTAGGCACTCCTGAGTTCCGTAATTCTAGCACGGTCGCTTAATGATTAAACTTGGCCTAAATTATTTAATTACTGCTTTTGTACCTATGTGCATTTTTATATTCTTTACCGTTTTTATTATTCTTTTGTATTCAAGGAGTTATTTTGAGACGGGTCACGTATGCGTAGAAACACGTTGAAAATTGAGATGTGTCAAAAATTATGTATGCGGACGTGTACATAATTCTCGACACTGAATTTATTTAAAGAGATAAATAAAGTTGCGCAAGCGCATATTTTTATTTTGTTGTCAAAAAGAAATCGAAATCACGTCACGCGAGCGTGTACGTAATTCCGATAATTTTTTAGAAATCCGTTCCTAAAGGTGTCTCTACGAGTGTTCATTTTAGTCTTTATTTGTGTTACGTAAACGTATACACAATTTGAGAAAAAGGTATATTTTAGTTGTTTTCATTCAAAGTTACGCAAAACGTATACTTTGATGATTGATTTATTTTCTAAGTCTAAGGTAGTCACTATCTAATTAAGGAAGGTGTTTGAGATTCACTATATTTAAAGTAGATTCCTAAATTAAGTCATGAGACTAATCTAGTGAGGCATTCCTAGATAATGATATGGATCACTCCCAAACTAGATTCATTAATCCCATACATGAGGATTTGGGCTATGACCTAATTTAGCCCGATTTGTCATTTAACCATTTGGCCAATCATAATATAGGCTATTTGAGAAAGAAATAGTTTATACAATGCAACTAAATACTAATAAATTAAGGAAATTAAAGATACAAAACAGAATTATGGATTCACAATTTTAAAACATAATCATAAACAGATTTGATCATACGTTATTTTCAGTTATTTAAAGATACTGTTTAAGGAGGCCATACTTATCCATTTCAAAATTCATTAGATTTGAAACAAATATTTTTGAGGTGAATCACTGGATTTTAAGGAAAAACGGGTTTTGGTAGTGAAATTTGAAGTTTTGGACAGTTTAGCTTAAATATCAAAATCATACAAAGTTTAAATGGCATTGTTGAATCTCAAGGGAATCCTGATAATCAGATTCCTAACCTATGCGACATTGTATTATCTTTGACAATATACAGCCCCTAAAGCTTTGGGCTTTCATACCTTTCAGGCCCAATAGCTTGGGTTCAGGCTGCTTTAGGCCTTAAGGGGGTCATTTTATCAAAGCTGGCCCAGTTTTAATGACCTTCAAAGGTCTGGCCCGAAATACAATGATTTATTTCATAATTTGGAGAAAACAAAAAAATTCAGATTTAAAAAAAAAAATGAAAAACGCTACTGAATGAAATTTAATATAGAGTCCAGTCCATATTTACAATTTGAAATCTGAAGTTTGAATAAGCTCTACAAATGAAATACAACAAAATACTATTTTTTGTTCATAAATTCACCCTAAACAACTATCTAGCTTTGTTACTTTAACTCGACATTGCTGAGCCCACGTGATGCCTATAACTCGAGGACGCAAGACGTGCACCTTCCCTATTTGTTTTCAAACAATCAAAAGAATTTATGCAATATCAGGGAGTGAATCTGACCATAAATGGGTTAGATTCAGTTCTCATAGTGCTAACATTAACATGGATTTAAGATCATGATTTCCAACACATGTAAACTTACTGATTCAGCAAATAAGTACAACTACAAATCAAGCACGTTCACAGCAACATGTTTAAGGTTACTGGATTCAACAATTCTTTAGGAGAGCATTAGCATATATTGAACATCCCTAGATTCATGATTCTAGCAACAAACTTCAGCCAAAAGAAACACAAGTTCCAAATACAAGATTTAGTCAAAAATTTACTAAATGAACAGGATGTTACATACCTCAAAAAGTGAAATAACATCAGAGAAAAGATCTAGACCAAATAAAGGTCTAGGAACTAGCAACTGAAGCTCAACAATAATAGATCCACAACCACACCCACAGTAGGAAAGAAACCAGAAAATGACCACTTGAATACCCAAAAATCAGTATCAAAATCAATTCTTGCGGAAAGGAAAACCACAGCTAACAAGGAACCCAGATTATGGACTGTTTTACACTCATGTTGCAGTATGCTTTTCTTTTTGTTTTCAGGATAATAGTGATGTAGTTTCAGATTTTGAGAGCCGCTTTTGATGTGTAAAAGTATGTTTTCAAATGAGTAGAAAGAAACCTAAAAATCAGTGCGTACAAAGGTCTGAAATCTATGTAGAAAACTATGTGAAATTTTGTGTAAACTTGTATAAAATTATGTGTGTGTAAATCTAAAACTTTTGTGTGTAGAGGTCTCCATTTTCAGAGAATAGAGTAGGTATTTATAAGGGGTTTAAGGGTAGTATAGTATCAGCATATTCCCTATCCATTAGGCTGAAAATGGTACAGGTATAGCTGTCAAACCTTATCTTTTTGGACAGATGTACCCTTCTAGAACATTCCTATTCATTCCAGCCCTTATCCCCTTTTTGAAGTTATTGTTTTACCCCTAAAATATCTCATTTTCTGATATTTATTTAATTCTAGAAGTTTCTTGGGTTGTTACACCCAAAATTCTTCAGTTGTAATTCCTAAACTACCCCTTAATATCCTTAGAATTACCCCTTAAGGTTAATCAAGGTTAAAAGGTTAATCAAGGTTATTTATCAAGTGTTAAATTATTTTCAATCTAATTTAGTTGATTAGCTGTTAATTAATTCAGATTAATTAGTTTAAATCCTTAGACTTAGGTTAATTGATCCTATACTTTGTTTTAGTTAATTAGACCTAATTGGTTGTCTTAACTAGGAATTAGGACTTAGTTATTCATTTAAGAGGGTATTAACCTAAGTTAATTTATTAAACAATGTCTCTCTTTTTGTTAAAAAAAAGGTTATCACTAATCAAATTAACCTTGAGTTGAGTTTGGTTATTAATTAATGGACTTATTAACAAATTTGTTTTAACCTAAGGGTCTAGGAATAAATTAAGTTAATTCATGACCATCAACTGGTTCAGAATCAACCAATCTCTTAATTAATTGACAATTAACCTAAATGGCCTAATAGTCTTAAATATGAAACAATCAACATTCCAAAAAAAGAATCCTAAATTAATATTCACTTAATGACAAACAAAATCATCAATAAACCAAAGAAAGGCAGAGATCATGTTTCAGTTAAATCAACATGGAACAATTCAAAATTATTACCTAATCAGTCGTAAAAATTTAAAACAAAAATCCGAGATAGACTAAAGAATCACCTAATTCAAGTGAAGTCCTAAACTCCTACTTAATTGATGATTAATTATACACTAACAGTTGATGAACCCTAGCTAGTAATCGACAACGACAACTAAATCTAAAGATAATTACAGTTTAAGACATGTTAAACAATTAAGAATATTCATGAAACACACATTTAACAACTGATTTAATCAAACGAGGACATCGAGAATCAGAAAAGAAAAACAGCCACATATTAAACAAACATATACGACGCAGTGACACATATGGGGTTTCATTTTTTTATAGAAAAAAATACAGAAAAGACAAAAGGGAAGGGGGGAGGGG
>ML275190.1:18644-28907 GCA_005239495.1 Nicotiana undulata | reverse complement strand
GGGGGGGGGGGGGAGAGTGTTAGACTTTGGTTGATTGAGGGGGGAGGGTTTTTTAGGACAATTAAATACTAGTGGAGTTGAGGGGTTCCCAGCCGTTAGATCAAGATAGATCAACAGTTCTGATGAGTTCACTTACAAATGGTGTCGTTTGGTGTAATAGGGGGGGCCGACCGGGTAATGGGATTGGGCTGGACATATGGGTATTAGTTTTGGGCCTAGGTGCATTGTCCCAGGTCCTACTCTTATAGTCTTTTATTCTTGAATACTTAGGTTAAATCAATTAAATTAATTTAAATAATTTGATTAATCACAATTAATTTTAACCTAATTTCATCCAATTATGACTCAATTAATTAAGGTGAGACTATTAATCCTAATTATTTAGAAAGTAATTTTTTTGTAATTTTCCTAATAAAATGATTGAATTAACCAACTAAGTATTAAATTGAACAAAACCTATTTATGCAAATAAAATAAAATGTTTTTGTTATTATTCATCATTTTATAAATTTTAAAAGATGGATTATGACCATGTAATGCAAACAATTCACAAATAACACTAAAATTTAACAAAATTTATAAAAAATAATTTATTTTAGTGAATTTTGTAGGAGTATATGGTGGGTTAAAAATTACATGCTCACAGTATATATACTAGGTATTCTCATTTACCCAACAGTCCTAAGCCAGGATACCCCAGTCCACCAACCGTGCTTTAGGTCGACCTTCTTAAGCGCCATGACGTGTACTTTGCAATACATGCCTTCTGAGGACCCGACCTCGGTCGACGTGCTCGTCGCTAGGGTGCCTTATGAATATAACTTCCGCCCAATTGATCTTTTGCCGTTCCTTTTAATGCAAATTTTTATTTCATCAAATTTCGACCCACACACCCTAAAGGTAGAACATTAAGTAATATTTGCGGTCTATTTAGCAAGAACCATTTAATTTATTTAGTCTCCTGCAAAATTTCGGGCCCTTTGCACTATTGACAAAAACCATCAAGATAATATGACAATCAATAAGTTTTATGCAGTAAAAATTCAATTTTTGAAGCAAAGTCTTAAAGGTCTCACTAAAACCCCTAATTTTAGATATGATCAATTGAAATGCCAAAATTTTAAAGGAGTCACTAAATCCCCTAATTTAAGATACTAATAATGAATTATACATGTGGAGAGGTAGAAGAAAATAGGGATATAAATTGTAAGAAAACCTTATTTAGGGCAGGTAATATAAAAAATTAGGATAATTTTGGCACTGTATAACTGCTCTAAAATAATAGCATATATATATATAGATATATATTATATATATATTTTATATATTTTTTTGGCTATCGAATCTAAATAGTTTGTGGTGTGGGCTAAAAGTGAAAAAAGCCAAAGAAAAAAGAAGAATTAACTCAAATAGCCGTCCACCCAATAACTTAAACTAAAATAGTCGGTGAAAGTATAATATATATATAATTTATGTATTGTATATGTGTGAATAATTAATGAACAAGTATTTGACTAGAAAAAGTAAACAATTAACATGGCCGGCTATTTATGTAAAGATCCCAAGAAAAAATGCCTTCCAAAAAAAAAGCAAAACAAAGCAGGCCGTGTGTATACAAAGGATTACCAATCCACGGTTTTTGACTGACGGCCCAATAGAAAACTGTAGAAGGCCGGATGACGACATTTGGGGCCCAGAAGGCCCACCTCGAAAGGAAATTTCTATCTTCAGAACCACAAGGTATTATCGCCATCGACGTGGCATTAAACAGCCAAGGGTGTGCGCACTACGCACCCTATTAGCTACCAAAACCCCAAAACATATCTTCCGACTGGCCACGGCCTTTTAAATTTTACTCTCTTCAAAGCTAAAAGAATATTAAGTTCTCACACGTCTTTGATGAGCTCATACCTCTCATCTTTACGTTTTTCAATCATCTCCGTCAAACCCTAACAACTTCTATTCCGTCCCCTTATCTTCAATCTCAAATTACGAATCCGTAAGTTTTAGGCATTTGTGGGTCCTAATTTGCAAATTTCACTATTTGGGAGCATATCCGCGGTTGAAAACGGTTCAATTTGAGCTCATGAGCTAAATCTAAGTTCTAGAAGCGTCGCTGTTCCTGGTAACTTTCTGGAATCTTCTATTGATAGTTGGTAAAACCTGAGATATACTGTTACTTATGGAATCTAAGTTACTAATTATGAATTTGATGAGTAATCTAGGTCAGGCGAACAACGTGATTGTTTAAGTTGTACTAGGTGCTTGTTACAGTTGTACTGCCGTTTGATATACAGCTTTCTTATAGAGTGAAATTTTAAGGGCTAATTTGAATATTCAGAAGAAAATTTATTTTGGTGAAGTTTTGGAAATGATGTCTGTGGAGAGATCGTTTGAAGCATGGGAAGAGGTGCAAAGACATGGGCAAGACTTAGCTGATAAGCTTGCGCAAGGAGTCACTGGTTTGATTCAGTCGCATATTAGTCCTCCGTCGTTTTCGTGGCCTGATCCACAAAGTTCCAAGCTTTTTGATGTAGAGTTGATTAGTCAAAGTTTCATTCCGAGGGATTTTGGGATAGCTGTGGATAACACTGCAATTTCAGGGGTTTCTGCGATTTTTGATATTGGGAACAGATTAGGGCAGGCTACCAAGCTTTTTGATGTCGAGTTGCCAAGTCAGAATTTCATTCCAAGGGATTTTGGGATCAGTGTTGATAACTCTGCGATTACAGGGGTTTCATCAATTTTTGATATTGGGAACAGAATAGGGCAGGCTGGATTAGACTTCGGAGCTTGCTTGAATGGAATGGTTCAGCAGTTTGTCAGGAAGTTGCCAGTGCCTTTTCGGCAAGACGAGAAGTTTGGGGTATCTATGATGGCGGGGACGGATAGCCATAGAGCTGATCTGGGTATTACGTTGCAGGAGGATTTGGGTTCGTTGGCCGAAAGACTTAGGGGATATGGGAATGCTGAAAAGGATTCAGCTGATGATAGGCCGGGCGAAGAAGAGTTTTTTGGTGTTAATTTGAAGGCATTCAGAAATTTTGGCAGATCACAGGTAAATTTTAGTGAAACACAAAAGGTTTATGTTCGTGTCAAGTCACGTATATGAATCTCTTGCTTTTCAATTATAAACATTTGATTGATGCAAGAACTTAACAAAGACTTTTGCACTTCGAAGCTACTTTTCCTGCAGTATTTAAAAATTTAAGTTTCCATACGTTTGTTGATTGGTAAAAGCTAGTAAATGTAACATATGTTTTGCACTTTGAAGATACTTGAGCTATAATGGTGTGGGAAAATGAAGATCTCAGGATTTTCGTACTTCGAATACAAGCATTAGGAAATGTAAGGTGTCTTATGCATAATTAGGCTTTCAATTTTCCGAAATGTTGGTGACGGTGTCCTCTTTGAACATATAGGTTAAGTGCTAATAGTTAATACGATAAGGCACAAGACCTACATAAGGGGTTTTATGTTTTCCTAGTTTCTCCGAGGAAAAGAGAATCCTTTGAAAGGAGCTAGGAGCAAACCCTGAAAGTTCTGTAAAAAGAACATGAAACCAACGGCAAAATATTATGGAGAATAACAGGTGGATAGTTACATAGTGACGTTCCCAATTCTATTTGGAATAAAAAAAGGATCAAGGAGCTCTAGTCCTAACCAAACGAGGAATCCTTGTAATTCAAGAAACGCTTTAAAGGGACAAAAATAGTTTAAATAAATGCTAAAATGATTTTAAAACAATCATCGAGAGGTTATCTAAAACAGATAAAACGAAATTCAAAACCTTAGGTGATGTTTGGTTGGGAGTTAAGTGGAAAAAATAATCTCCAGAATCCAGATAAAAGTCAACATTGTATATAGAATGTTTGGTTTCATTTTTTCTTTCTCCATAAAACTGAGCATCATTTATACAATGTTCTATTGTAAGTGTTCTTTTCTGCATAACTATACTTGCTTAAGTCATGTTGAGATATATGTAAGAATGTGGAACTAGAGCTTATGAACTAGTGAACTATATTCTCTGCTAATTTGCGTTTGTGGCCTCTATTACTCTTTTACATGTTTATTGGTTTGCTTGCGGCTCACCGCTGAAGTTTGTCGCATGTGGCCAATGACTCATGTGTCATCCACATATAGCCAAAAGTTTTATTGAACAAAATTTGTAAATGTCTACAAGTCGTTGGACACAAAATGTGAGAACCAGATAATGAGGTATAAAATACAAAACATTCCATAGTTGGGCAAGCAAAAGTGTCATTTCCTGTGTATTGCTTATTTTTTAAAATGTATTGGCTGGAGATGTTTCCTTCATCAGCAACTAAAGGTTGACGGCTTAGGTTTTTAATTAATATTTTTATATTTTCACATTATACTGCTTTTATATTCCAAAAAGAAAAACTCATACTTCAATCTTCTGAAACACTACCTTCCATATGAGTCTTGTAAGTCTAAAAAGATTTATTGTCACTTGCCTTTACTCATATGGCTTGGTTTTTATGAATATAATTTTGAGTGCTTTTCTTATAATAATAATAATCATTCATCTACACACTCCCCTCCCAAGAAAATGTCAGTATTGTCGATCTGCTAGGATAAGCTCAAAGCGCAATTAAAGAATGGGCTCAGTAATGGAAGGCACAATGAAGAAAAAAATAAAGGTTATATATGTAATGATAAAAAATAACAATTATGTAGTGATGGAAAAAATAACTATAGTTAAACAACAACAATCAGGTGAACAAGTTAATTGAAATACTATAATTAAGTGAAATAGTTGAAGTAAGAAGCACTTGAGTTTAAAAACTTATTTAAAATTTTGATAGAGATGAAAAAATGCAGTCTTAAGTTTCTTATTCAGTTTTAGTTACTAGTTTATTAAATCACTAGATTCCTTTTCTTAAATAAGTTAACATTTCATGTATACCCTCCTTTTTTGCCATTTCTTCCCCTTTTATAAGATTGGGGCTTTGAGGCCAGTTGTGGAGGATACTTGCTCTAAACTTTTGTTGGTTCACATGTGATGGGAAAGATGTTGTGATTTATGTTCCTCTGTTATGAGTTTTGAGATCTTACTACCTTGATCTCCAAGTGCAGGGTACGATCAATGTTTCATCAACATATGAAAGTAGGACCGGAAATGTAGAAAGTTCTGTGGTTGCCAGAGGAGATTTATGGAGAGTTGAGGCATCACAGGGCAGTTCCACATCAGGAAATGAAAATTCTTCCCTGTTCCTTGTCCAGCTTGGACCAGTGCTTTTTGTCCGTGATTCGACATTACTTCTGCCAGTTCACTTGTCTAAGCAACACCTTCTTTGGTATGGCTATGATAGGAAGGTATGCAAACTGCAACTTTTGAAGATTCTTTGCATTAGAAGTCTTTCAATACTTTTGGGAACCTGAGGGAAAGCGGGTGATCATACTGGTTGTATTGTAGCTTGTTTTGCTATACAGACACAAATTAGTTATTCATGATAGTGTAGCTTGTGTTGCGTGTAATTGTTGAATCCAATGTCTCAATTGATTGGCTGGGAAGCAGTAGGGTAGCAATATGAATATAGCATCTCTAATAGCCACACGGTTGTAAATGAATTGATCATTCATTTGAAATACAGATTCAACTGGAAGCTTCCTGTGAAGTACTTTTATATTTGGTTACTGTTTTGTCACTGCTGCCCACGTTGAAGAGAAAACATAAAATTAGTTAGTGTTGCAGCGTGAAAATGAGGCGCATTT
Organism: Nicotiana undulata; assembly: GCA_005239495.1. NCBI lineage: Eukaryota > Viridiplantae > Streptophyta > Magnoliopsida > Solanales > Solanaceae > Nicotiana > Nicotiana undulata. The sequence goes on along the minus strand of ML275190.1, from coordinate 23,168 downwards.
GGAGTTGGGATGGGTAATGTCTTTATAGTCTTTTCCACTTAGAAATTTCACATACTGGTGATGCAGACATTAACAGTAAGATGTTAGATTGTCTGTAGTGTTGATGTTGTACAGGTCAATTCTCAGGTTGATTCTAGTCTCTTGTTAAATAGAATGATTTCTTCCTCCCCTGAACTAGACTCATTTTAACTTTTTTTGGTGTGCACAGTAATTACGTTAATATACTTATGTCTCTATTGATCAATGGACAGCGTGGGATGCATTCTCTTTGTCCAGCTGTGTGGTCAAAGCATCGAAGGTGGCTGCTTATGTCAATGATCTGTCTTAATCGTTTGGCATGTGTAAGTGGAGCTTTATATTCATGTAAACTACTGGTATTTCTGCTAATTTGGTTGGATTTGCCGCTGTTTTACCTTTCTTCCAAGTTTGTCTACCATGTTTCCACATAGCTTTTTCTTTATTAGGGAATATTTTTTTTTGAGGAATCTGTATTAGAGAATTTTACTTTTCTTTAACTGTATGCTAGCTGCAGTCATAGCAGGTAATGTTCCTCTGGCTGCCATGCTTTATTAGGTCTTTAATTGTGTCAACTGAGATGTGGTCTAAAGATGAAATCAAACCAATACAAATCAGAAATCCACTATCTCTGCTCTCTCTTTTCCTTCCTTTTCGGCTTTTCCTTCCATGAAGCACAGAGAGGTTTGGAAACTGGAAAGCTTGTGCAGTTCCTAACCAGGGGCTGAAGCTTCGGTGTAATCTTAATCAGAATGCTTTTTGTCCACTTCTCTAATGTGTATCCCTTGGAATCTACCTTATTGTAGTACATACGGCGTTCACAGGATGATCATTGAGGGGCACTTATGTTCTCTGCGTGTTGTTCACAGGGTTGCGACCCATGACTCTATTGTGAATATGTTTGGGTTCTGAGAGCTATAACTCTTGTTTATTCTTGTTATATATGTTTAAGGGCTCTGTTAAAGGTTATAAGGTGCAGTTGACTGTTTTCTCTTTTTACTTATCGATTTGCTTATTGTGCACGAGTCTTGCTGCTTAGGCGTCTCTCCTCCTGTCTCTCCTATCCTTTTCCCCCATATTTTCGGCTGTTTGAAGAGCATTATAATATTGCATTGCATTTTCATTTGCCTAATAAGAGGCATACTCCACATTCTTCAGACCTGAGTGTACCTTTTTTCCCCGATAAACTTCATTGGTAGGTGAAAATCATCGTATACAAGCTGTTTATGCAAAGTAGAGAACCTGCACCGTCTTCCCATTCCTCTAGCTCTCATTTCGCGCATGCACTTGGCTTAATAACATCAAAGCTTCATAGGGTCTTTCTGTCCACAGGCATGTCTATTTCACCGGGCCTCTCTCTGAGACAGTGCCCAGATCATTATATGGTTCTCTATAAAAAAGCACTTATAAAGCCAATAATGCCACTTCGCTAAGTGTTCACTGAGAGATTGTACTTCTCCAATATCCCCAAGTCACTAATTGAGCATTTCGTTAAGCACCTCTTGTGCCATCAAAATGGGGAATGCGCATTAGAAAAGAACGAAGAAGATTGGAGTTCAGCAATGACTTCAGAAATGCGACAGTGCAATTGTAGTATTTCAATTAGTATTAGTCATTTGTGGATCCTTCAATGAATATTCCTTTTTTTTTTCTGTAAGTTCCTTCAATAGATATTCTACTGGAGAAGCTTCGACTTGATCTAAGAATTTAATTATTAACTCTGTACCCTCCTAGCTATGTTTAACTGTCTTAAATATTTGAAGGCCTGGGAAAAACAGTTATTGTCTCAAGATAATTTCTTAACCTTGATGATTTCCCAGTGCTAAATTTCTGATGCTGCTTTGCATTTAGCATATGCTTGTGAAAGACTTGGTGATTGGAGTAAACATCGGAACCCTGATATTTTATTCAGGATGGGGTGAAAGTATTAATCTTCAGTAACTTGTCTGTTGTTGGTCATGCTAAGTTTAACACAAGCAAGAACATGTAACATAAGTGAGCGCGAGAATTTCACTTTTGCAGAAAATTTTAGGTTTTTTTTTTCCGGATAACCTGAGTAATCTGTTTTTTCCAATTTCGAACTTGGGGGGTATGGGCACGTCGATTTAAACTCAGATGCTTTTCTTCACAGTTGCTTTTGTTGATTTGGAAGCTTAATTACTCAATGTATTTTGTTGCCTAGCAACTTACTCTCTTTATTTTTGCAGTCGTTTATGGACTTGCAATTCCCAAATGGTCAAATAACTTATGTGGCTGGGGAAGGCGTTTCCACCAGTGCCTTTTTACCTCTATGTGGAGGTCTGCTCCAAGCCCAGGGTCAATACCCTGGGGAGCTCAAGTTCAGTTTCTCTTGCAAGGTGAGGTGCATGATGCAAGGAAGTGTTTGACATTTGATGACTTCTGTACTTTTTTCAGCCACCTCATCAACTGTTTTATTTAAGATTAATATACTTTTCTCTTATTATATGCAGAATAAATATGGAACGTGCATTATGCCAATGATGCATTTGCCTGACAAATCATTTAGCTTTGGGGTCACCCAGGCTTTAGCTTGGAAGAGATCTGGTCTCCTGTATAGGCCAACCATTCAATTAAGGTAATACTGGTTGATTCATATTTGTTAAGCACTGAACTTTTATGCTATTGTGGTTTGCTGTTCATGGTGTTGGCACCAGCATCCAATGGTGAAGTGGCACTAGCAATATGGAGACGTTTACTCCACAATTGCGGAGTTTTTTCATTAGAAGTTCTCTATATTTTTATGTAAGGCTTCCACTTTCAATTGCCATAGCAATTTCCTGGTCTCTTCTCCATTATGTGTGACTTGCTTGTGTGTGTTAGCAATTGTGTTCATAGCACTTGCATTCTGCTTACATGTACAGTAAGTTATAGTTGTCTTCATCTCTCTTCCTTTTTGAACAAGTATTCTTCATCTCTTCCTTCTTTCTTGTTGATAACTACTTTTTGTTAGTATCAACCGCCATCTAATCATTTCTTTTTGGCTATGGTATCAGTGTATGCCCGACATTTGGTGGGAGCAGCCCTGGTTTGCAGGCAGAAATCACACATTCTCTAAAGGAGGAATTAAGTGTCATCTGTGGTTGCACAGTTGCAAGACATTCTTCTGCCTATGCATCGTTAGCTGTGAGTCACTTATGATCTTTTTTTCTTTTCTTTTCTTTTCCCTTTTTTTCTTTTGTTTTTTTTTGGGAGGGGGGGGGGGGGGTCCTGTTTGCCCGGCCCCCGGTCTCCCTTTTTTTTTTTTTTTTTTTGGGGGGGGGGGGGGGGGGTTCCGATTTGCCAGACACCGTGTCTCGCTTGTCTTTATATGTCACTCTGCTCTCATTGACTCCTGATTGGCCGAATTAAGTTACTTATATTCTTTTATTTGACATATTGCCTTTTTCTTGCGCAAATGCAGCTTGGGCGATCAAAGTGGAATGGAAATGTTGGGAGTTCAGGGTTGGTTTTCAAGGTTGAAACCCCTCTTGGCAACACTGGCCGGCCTTCCTTCTCCGTTCAGTTGAACAGCGGGATCGAGTTCTAATCCTTTCCATGCACCAATAGATCCCCCTTCTGCGGAAAAGTCACATAATACTGCAATCAACTGTAAATAGCTTATACCCTTCAGTATGGCAGTGTAGGATTGTTCTGTGTATAGTTTCTTTAAAGCTTAGGTCTCTTTGGTGATGTTATTATGCTTTAATTGCCAAAAGGGGAGTTTGATCGTTAATAACATAGTATTTCCGGTGCCCGTCTTTTATTTCTTTTTTCAAATTTTGCTCGCCATACCAATTTTTTTGTGCAAGAGGGAGGGGCGTGGTAGAAATTAGATCCTTTATGTTACAATTTAACTGGTTGACTCCTTTTGCTCCAAATTAACTAGTTTTTTATTTTTATTTTTCAGGCTTTATGAAATTGTCTAAAAAGAGATGTTTACGTTTTGTTTTGTTTTTCGATTGTCAAGAAATGTGCTGGAGTTCATTTCTCATTTGTTTCAGATTTGCTTCTATTTTAAACATAGAAGTGTTTAAAAGATAAAGTAATGGTAAATATTTAAATTAAATGAGGCGTTACATGGTGATAAAGTTAGATGAATTTCTAGAGTATTCATCTGCACAATGTGTAGCCATTAGATTGAAATATGAATTTAGTTTGAACTATTGATTACTACTATGTTTTTTGTAATGACACTGGACCGAGATGTATGAAGTTGGCATATTGGACCGAAATGTTTGAAGTTGGTAAAGATTCAACTTAAGGACAGTTTGTTGGGATCGAAATAACATGGTGTATGCGGAAACTAACAATACAAATCTTGATGAACGATAAATCATGACGACAAAAGAAAAATATACTAAACTAAGCATAATATTTTATAATGGTTTGATCAATTGATCTACATATGATAAAAGTAATATAAAAGAAGAAAAACTATCGAGAGAAAAATCTCCCTCTAAACAAAACTCTTTAATGACTACATTGTGGATGTTTTTGTTGTTTCTTTGT
>ML275190.1:0-18393 GCA_005239495.1 Nicotiana undulata | reverse complement strand
CAATAAAGATGCAGCAGCATGCGTTTTGAATACAATTGTGATTGTAAATTTCTCTCCACATGTAGCATGTTGAATAAATCTTCATTATCGTCTTGATCTAGACACGCATTGAATGTGTCTTCAACCTCGTTCAACCATTGGCTCTGAACCACTTGCTCTGATACCACTTGTTGGGATCGAAATAACATGGTGTATGCGGAAACTAACAATACAAATCTTGATGAACGATAAATCATGACGACAAAAGAAAAATGTACTAAACTAAGCATAATATTTTATAATGGTTTGATCAATTGATCTACATATGATAAAAGTAATATAAAAGAAGAAAAACTATCGAGAGAAAAATCTTCCTCTAAACAAAACTCTTTAATGACTACATTGTGGATGTTTTTTTTTTTTTTTTTGTGAGAAGTAGAGGTCCTTATTTATAGATGTGCAAAACTTGTCTTCCAAGAAAAGGATAAGACATATTAAGGAGATTTAATCCTTTTAGGAGTCTTTTTCATTCCTTCAAGAAAAAGGAGTCCTAATAGAATTAGAAATTCAGGGCAAAATCCTAACACAGTTCTGTCTTCTCTTTGTTGTGCCCAGTACGCATTCCCCTGCTATGTTTCTGGATTAATTAAGGTCAACCAGGAGAGGAACTTAGACTTTAAGATATAATACCACAGTTACAGGGGCCCGGCAGCAGCTACACGAGCATCTTACTTGAAGTTACTGATCCAAGGTAAGAATTAAGCAGCAGCACATTTTTTCCAACTTATATTAGCTCCTAATGCATGAAATTGCTTCTGCAATAAACTTCCAGTTTTCCTTGGTGGCGGACTGCACTTGTTCCGACCGGTGGTGAAGCCAGGAATTTCATTTTGTGTGTTACAAATTTGAATGATGTTCAATATATGTTATATATCATTAAAATCTAATATTTAACCTATATATACAGTGCAATTTTTCAATGAAGGGTAGTCAGTTGACCACCCTTAGGACTATGTAACTTCGCCCCGACTATTGAGGTTGCTTATTTTATAGTTAATAACCACGATGGAGGGGGAAGAAGAAGAAGCAACAGCAACTGTGCTTTTGTCTGAAGTTCCTCTCTTCGGGCTAAATTTTAAATATTATACAAAAACATTGGCCGGGCTTAAATAGGGATGCTCAAAGCGGGTACTTGGTGCCTGTCCCACATTATCGTTATTTTGCGGAATTTGCCAGCGAGGGTGGTTGAGCGTTTTTTACTCATTGTTCTGGCTAGTCTGATGGTGTTTTGTATAGGACTACTAGCGGGTTTTGTTCCATCAAACTTTTTTGTTTTATTTTTATTTTTATTTTTAATTTTTATTATTACCATAATTTTTGTCCTTCCACTTATTTGTTGTCGCTTACGGTGCTGATATTATTTGTCTGGTTTCTATTGTTGTTACATAACGTTTGTCTTTGAGCCGAGGGTCTCTCGTAAACAGTCTCTCACCCTTCGGGATTGGTGGTAAGGTCTGCGTATACTTTACCCTCCCCAGATCCCACTAGTGAGACTAATATTGGGTTGTTGTCGTAATTGGTCGCAGAAACAACAGATGGTCTCTTATGTTTTTGGGGTAGGTTTAATATAGTTCCTTAAATAGACTCTTGAATAATTTTGGTTGTTTGGGTTTGTTAAAAAAATTAGATATTTAGATTGTCCCTCAAATAGTTAATAAACTCGAATCAGTATACTTGATGTAAACGGAAACAACTGGTTAGAGAGCCCTTGTCCCATACATAAGTCTGATATTGTCGTTACTAATGAAAATGTGTAAATTTGCACCAACTGGTGCTTCCTAACTATTTTACACATAACTATGGTAAGTATAATCATTCGAATTACTAGGCTAACATATAACAAACAAATAAATACGGCTAAACTGCATCCGTATCTTTAATTTTGAAACATCATCGATTGATAAATTAGGAAATCTGGTGGTCTGGTGGAGCCATCAGTTGGATTAATAATTGCCTCGAGCTCTGCAGCTTCAATGCTCTCTTTTCTGGCAATTGAATCGTCTTTTGCTACCTTTTGTTTGACTCGGCAAAGTACATAATTATCTTTGTCATATCCCTGAAAAATGATTCAAGTGTCTGAGTAATTTAGCATAATAAATGTATGAATCATGACATTGTTTATTTAATTAATATTTTTAGTTAACACCGTATTAATATTATGATAAACGTGCGAATAAAAGAGATTCTAGAATACTAGAAATTATTTTCTCGAAATATGGTTGGGGGATAAAGAATGGACTATTTAATAAGCTAAGATTGCGAACTAATTAAATACTTCTTAAGAAGCTAAAATAAAGAAGAATTAACAAGCTAAGCTTTTGAAAAACTGAGCTTGAAAATCATTAAAAGAAATTTTCTTAATACATAAACAGCTCAAACAAAAAAATTTTATTAGAAAAACTCATAGATTGAGTTTGCAAACTCAGTCTCAGATCTCCAAACGAATGCCACCTCAAAAAATTAAAAATTCAGCTAATTGCTGTTGGTTTTCTGAAAGATTTAAAAAAATTCTCCTTTTTTTTGGTTGCAAAAAACTGGTTAAATAAAGCAAAAGCTCAAAAATTGTGATTGCAAACTCTGACATAATCACCACCTAGCAAAATTTCACTCCAAAATATTTGGGTTAAATTAAACCTGGGTTATAATTGAACAATACTAATGTCACTCTCCCCAAACCAAATATTGTTCCCCATGCAAGCAAATCATACATTAAAACAGCACCATATATAGAACAAATTAACTCATGCCCAGCCCAACCAACAAGGGTTGTGGCGGAGTGGTAAGTAGTCCTTCGTCCTTAACCAGAGGTCTCGGGTTTGAGTCCTTGGCCTCAATGTGAGTATCGGATACCGGGTGAGAAACAAAAAAACTCATGCCTCGATGTATGTGATACCGTTTGGATGTCGAGAGCCAAACATGTTAAGTCAAAAACGAGTAATCAAGAAATTATGAATGTGAACTTACTCGAGAACGTTGATGTAAGATCTTCTTGACTTCATCAGCAAGAGAATATTCTTTCATAAGCCATTGCCCATCTTCAGGTGAACCTGAATTCTGGTACCTTAGGCTTCTTTTATATCCCATAACTGAACCTTTTTCACTACACACAGGTTTTCCTTTGTCTTGAGATTTCCAAGAACCTTTACCTACACTTCGAATAAACCTTGAATTTTCTATCTTTTTTTTCTTCAATTCCGTGAGAAAATATAAAGTCCTCTCTGTTCTATCTTTAAAAACAACCCATGGTTCTTTGGAATAAAGATCTTCTTCAATAATTGGAACTAATTCAGGCAAACGTCCCTTTAATACATACATTAAAAGATATTTCATCAATTCTGTATCTGTAGGGTGAAATCGAAATCCCTGTGTATGTGCAGAATTTTCAATGCACAACTCTTTTTCTTCTCTTCTAGTGTTGTGCATAATTGTTCGCGAGGTGCTAGGCAATTGAGACATGACTAGAAAATTTATTTATGGAGTAATAATTAAGGGGAAGAGAGAATTACTGTGCTTGGGGTGTATTTATAATTGACGTGTGTTGGCAACATTTAGTAGTTTGTATTGTTTTATAATTCGAAGAGGACTAGGAAAAGTTAATTTAAAATCCGGTTAGGTTTAAGAAACTTAATTTTAGACATGCTATTAATAGTATAGTTTGTGATGTCCTATAATTCTGAGACGGCTAGGCAAGTGAAACCCTCGCCTAAGGCCCAAAATAAGTAGGGAAAATTTCAATAAGAATAATGAGCCCTACTTTTCAATTTTATAGCCTATATTTCAATTTACAATCAACTAGCCCAAAAATAATAGGCTAATACTCAACGTTTAACTCCAATAGGTTCTAGAAAATTGCTATTTAACTTTTAAAAAAGACCGCTCATGCTTTTAAGTTAATTTTCGAAATGGTAACTCTGACTCAAATATTAGTTCAACAAACCAAATCCATTTGGGTGGCGAAAATTAGTTTTTTAACAAGCTTAAATATGTGGATTTAAATTTCGAATTTGATTTTATGAGAAATTTGCAGTAGGTGTTAAATAGACTTGTTAGAAATAGTATAAGGAGGTTATATATAAAATTTGAAGTCATTTAATGGAGATTTGGACTAATTTTGAACAAGAATTGCAACTAAAAATGGTGGAAGAAGTTCGTCTACAAACGCTTGTATAAAAGTGTATAAGATGTGTTTATACACTCATATACACTATTATACAAGATTATACATAATTATACAAAAAACTGACTTCGTCGTCTTCCTTGCGTCTTTTTTGAAATTTAACTCAAATCTTGCTCAAATCGACTCCAAATCACTTCAAATTTAAATTTTGAACTCCTTTTGATATTTTCAATCAATTGGAACAATACCCAATCCAAACAACTAACAAACTCAAAAAATCCTATTTTTGAAAGCGAAGCTTTGAATTGCCTTCAATGGTGGACTTATACTCTTCAATTTTCTGACATTGCAACCAGGTGACATAGGGGGAGAAGCAGTAATGTCGGACGGCCCCTTGAAGCATATGTAGAAGATGCGAGAAGAAGAGAGAGCGAAAGCAATGACAGCGAGAACACATATTTAACTCCACAACTTTTAGAAGCAATGGTTGTAAGAACACATATTTTGAATTTGCTAATGCTTTCAAAATATGTACAATATGGGCTAGATTAGGTAAAACATAAAAAGATGGTCCATTTTTTGTTATGGTGTGAAGTCATGTATATTTTCTTGTAATTCTTTCAAATAAGGGAAGCACAACTATATTATTATATAATATATACTTTGTTGATACCCAATTTATTTTCAAAATATTTTTAAAATTGCATATAGACCTTCAAAATCATGATTAATAGTAATTGGTATTTTTTCATAATTTTTTTATATTTTTATTAATTTGTCCGGTATTTTATTTCCAATAAATAATTATAAAATTGCATCAAAAATGATTTCAAAAGTATTTTTCGATTTAATTTATTGTTTATGGTCCTAATAAGACCAAATTATTTTATAATTAGCCAAATTGGCATCTTTTGGCTATAATTGTAAAGTTTTTGCAATTATAGCCCAAGCATATAATTTTGTACTATTTTTACCAGAAATTAGTCATTTGTATTTTAAAATACTAAATAATCATTTTCAACTTTTTTCTATGCATGAAATTCATTTTTATAATTATTAGCTATTTTTGTAAATTATTTTAATTAATTTGAATTGAGTATCTAACAAATAGCCTAATTTCATTTCAATTCTAGCCTAAATTGAACCAGCCCCAAACCCCAATTAAGTCAGCCCAATACCCCAAGCTCAATTCTTAAATCCACCCGACCCAATTTTTGTTTTAATCTGGACCGTTGATCAATTTTGATCAACGGACCAGATCTGTTCTTACCTAAATTAACCTAAAGACCTACCCCCCCCCATTCTCTCATTTTCTCTCATCACTCTCCGCCGTTACACCCTTTTATCCTCTCTCAAGCTCTCTATGCTAAACCCTAATCTCCTCTCACCGGTCGTTCGCTCGCCGGTAACGATGGTGGTTCCACCACCACCCTTAGCCTCCATGGCTCCTCCCATGCCGGATTATTGCTACCCTAAGGTCCTCAAGGGACCAAAGGTTGTTCAACTCACACCTATGGTCTGATTCTTGCCGTTCTCAGGTCATCTTGGCCCGTCTGAGTAAGATCTTTCTATTTTTTCCCGCTAGATATATGGGTTCTAAGCCTGATTTTGTCTATCTCTGGGTTATCTCTCTCTGAAACCCTAACTTATCTCTTGACTCTTCAGATCTGCAACAGATTTGAGTATATTTTGAGTTATCTTTATTGTTTTCCTGAGAATCTCTCTGATTTTTCAAAAACGCCTCTTTGTCTTCATAACTAGGGTTTCTTAACCCCTTTTCAAAATGATGTTTTTCTCTGATTTTCAGTATTGTTCTATGATTTTACTATGTTTAACTTGTTTACTTAAGTTTTCCATTTTTTCTGATTCATTGTGTCAAAACCCTAAGTCCTTTGGTCTTAATCTTGGGTTCTGAGAACTGTCTTTGCTTATTTGTTCGTCTAGTTTGTTTGCATGTCTGTTATGCATGAATATGTTCTGGACTTCTTGTGAGTTCTACCCCGTTATGATTATTAGGGTTTCTGATTTTTATTTCTTTCGCCTATATTATGTTTACTCTGTTTATTAACAGAAATTTGTGGTAACTTCCTCTAATCAGTACTATCTTCTAGTTTGAATCCCTGATTTTGTGTGGTTTTTACTTTACCATGCTTATTAGAGTTTCTGATTTCTTGCTTCTCCCTGCCTATTTTATGTTTCCGTTCATTTGTGGTACTTTCCTTTAGTTAATACTGCCTGCTATTTGAATCCCCGATTCCCTGTGATTGATATCCTTTACTGATCTCCTATGGTAATACTCTTTACTGATTTATGACCGATAAGTTATTTTGTTGCCTTATTATGTGATTGATTACACTGTTAATCGATTCTTACAAGTCTTTCCTTAATTAAAATTTTCTGAACCTAGTCTTGATTGCTTACTTTCTACCAGTACTATGCTGAAATTATTTCCTTATGTGTTATATTCCAGCCATATATGATCTCCTTCCTTATTTGTCTTTTAATGTTTGAAGTTAACTCCCTTAATTAAAGGAGTACTTATACTGATTTCACTCTAATTGGCTTTGAGTTCCATAATTACTGTTTAATTGTGATTCTTACCTTATTCTACCTAGTTTCAAACCACTATATATATATGCTCTCTCATTAACACACATACACGAACACATTAGTTCAAACTCTCTCTCACACTCAAAGCTTTCTGCTCTTTTTTTTGTTACTTGCTATTGTTCTGAATTAGCCGGCTGCAAGCCAAGGCTAATTATTGTGCTCTCCTATTCTTCACTCTGTGTTTACTATCTCTTTACTGGTATGTTCTAATTTTCAATTCAAGTCCCAAAACCAATATGTTTGTTTTACTGCTTCAATTCATCATGTTTCTAATTTGTTTCTATCTATTGTTTTGTTGTGCAACATGTAGTTGATTTCTCTATATTACTGTTTCATCTAGCATGTTAGTTATAGGACCAACATGTTCTTGTAAACTTATAGTCTGTCTCAATATGATTCTACCCTACTCTGAGTGCTTGTTTATTTGTTGTCCAGTTCTGGTATGAGCCGTTTTTGTCACTCTAAGTGTCTGATTCTATATTGGTTCTGAAATTAATGTTGTGTTGATGCCATTAGTTGTCTCCCAACTCCCATGAACCCCCTAAACACTCCTGGTTCTGTAACTATGTTCTAATTAGCACTCCTGAGTTCATGTCTTACTATTTGCACTAATTGCAAAGGACTTCTGTCTGTTATGTGTTCATCATACATGCTATGTGTCCCCAATTCCCATTACCCATGTGTGAAGGTTTGTTCTATGAGTGTTGTTGAACCTGTTTTGGCTCTATGTTTGATATGTTTAATTACACAATTCTTATCAAAAACTGTTTTACTGAACCATTCTCTCTTATTTTATAGAACTATTTCCACTAAGTCTCTTTCAATACTGTTTTCATATCAAACTTTTTCTCAAACTATGTCAATCACTCTCACTCTACTCTTAGATCTTTAAGTTCTGCCCCTCCAGTGTGTGACTGCTTTGGGATCCCTGTGAGATATCTCTGAACTCTGATACACTGGGGCTGGCCCTTCCACACTGCACTTACTCAGTTTTGGTATGAAATCTGGGTGTGAACACTGCCCGGGATCCCTGAGGTCCTTAGGGAACTCTGGCACACCCGGACATAAAAAGGCTATGAAACATTTGGGCATTTGAGGTTCTGAAATCTGGGCCTGTTTCAGGCTCCCTATAGTGTAACTTCTTTTTTTCCCCTTTATCCATGTAATTCATTCAAATTCTGGTTTGTAATAATTATTGTAAACGAATATTGGAGTTGGCTAGTGAAAAGGGGAGGGTAGTTACATAAGTTATCAATATCAATGGATAGATATCATGTTCTTAGGTTTACTGCTTCAGCATCTCATTCGACACTTATATATGTTTGTGAGTATCACTTAGAAATACTGCTCCTAGGTTAATAAATAGCCTCAACATAAAGTTGTTACTCATGTGCATTCATAACTCATGCTCTGTGCATTTAGAAATCACGCCTTTATAAAATCCGCCACTTGCACTAGATATCATGTTCCTAGGTTTACTACTTCATCATCTTAATTGTCACTAGTGCATATTTATGATTATCATTTAGAAATCCTGTTCTTAGAATAAATAATGTAAACTGTCACCACATAAATCCTGCTTAACAACTCAGTAACTCTTTGTGCATTTAGAGATCATGCCTTTAGGAATCATGTCTTAACCATTCTGCATTTATATGTGCATATTAGAAACCATGCTCTAAGGTCTCATTCAAAACGCCTAGTTAAATTACTGATTCATGGAAAAGGATGTAAAAACAATGTCACATTTGATTATCCTATTTTAAATAAACTGGTAACAATCCCTATATTTTTCTGTAACACCTAGAACAACATGCTTTTAGGCAAAAAACAACTTCTAAACTGTTTCAGTAATTCTACTGATCGTTATGCATGACCCCACGCCTAGGCAAGCCTTAGGTAATCAACCTCTACAAACTAAGTACTGTTTTCTTTTGTGTTTACTGCTTAATGGCTAACAAGTTTAAAATCAGTAGGAAAACTGATTAGGACCCCTGCTTCTGAGTTTATAAATAAAGGTGCATATCTGCTGTGTTTTGATATTCACTTAGTCATCATGCCTTAGGGTTATGATTAATAAAACTGCATCCTGTTTGTGTTTGAGACGTGTTGCTTATGTGCATTATCTGTGGAGGTAAACCTGGGCCTCTTAACTGTTTCTTTCCTGCCTTTATCTGTTAAGTCCTATTTGTTCTTGCATGTCGCTTAGAATTTTTCTCCTTTAAAAACCTTAGGGGTTATGTCTAGAACTGCCTATGTTAGAGGTCTTAAAATTCCTCCAGGACCATTAAGAAGGGACGGGTAATAGCACGCATAGAGATCGTTAAATAAAACTCGCTTAATAACCGTTAAGGGGTGGGGTAAAGGGTAGCTATGGATATGATGACCGATGCGCTAATGCCACGTGTAGCCCCTTTCAGAGGAGTAATTATCGAGCATTGTACTGATGTGATCCTATAGGATAAATAACTTAGGACTCCCCTATCCCTTACATACATGTGCCTACACTTTAAATCTTTTAAGTTTTATCACATATGTGTGCTTGGACTGCGAATCTTTTCAAAACCTTTATTTGTTTACGTACGTATGCCTTAATTGAATATTTGCTACTTGTTTGAATTCACAAAGCTTTTTTGGCTGGGAACCACGGTTGTGGACTTTGAGGGGTGCCTAACACATTCCCCTTGAAGTAATTTCAAGTCCTTACCCAATCTCTGGTTATTCAATCCGTGTTGTAAATGACCCTTAGTAGGTTCCCTAACGCACCTTAATTCGTTAGGTGACGACTCTTCAATTCTTTATACTCCCCTTTTCCCAATAGGAAACGAGTTGTCCCAATAATGTCAAAAACCCTGACCGATCCGAGAGGAGAGGAAAAAAGGGGGCGCGGCATACTTCATAATTTAGGTATATATAATTATTAATAAAAGATTTCAAATTTTAATAATTTTTAACATTGGTAGACGTAAGATTAAGTGAGTTAATTGGATAAAATTTTCTCACTAAATTAAATAATATATTTACCTTCTCATCAATTTTATTTTTCTTCCTTTATGTATAGTCTTTTTTCATGATTCTCACGATTTTACTTTCTAATTTCAACTCAAATTCTCTAAATTAACTATTCCTTTTTGCCACATTTAATTGATACACACACCAGAAAGCAAATTCTTTTGTGTCTCGTCTTTTTTAACTAAGAAATCCTCGAGACAAATTTCGCTAGCTAAGGTTCAAAACATGATGGATAATGGGCTCACCCTTTACGATTTTCACTTAAGGTAAGAATTCAATACCATATGACGTGCGCCTAACTCATACATCATGAGTTGGGCTCTCACCACTATATCAAAGTCATGTAGTTTTTTTGTGTCAATATTATATGGATTTTATAAAAGACGTTTCAGGGTCTTTTTAATATATTTTGGTTTTAGGCCACCAGTTTTGTTGAGCCGCCCCCTCATTGATGATCAATAATGTCACGACCCAATTTCTCCTATAGCCCGTGATGGCGCCTAACGCTGCCATCAGGAAAGCCAACGTTGTTTACATCAATTTATTTACCTATTTTATTACTTTAATAATCATAACTCCCATTTAATTAAATATTATGAAATAAAATCCACAGTGTGATAAAATATTAGTTATGTGAACCACCATAGCAAACATCTAACATATATCCACAGAATCCGGTGTCACGAGTGCATGAGCATCAACTAGATAATAAAATACAATATCTGTTTGGAATACAAATTAGAAAGGAGACTATAAATGACTCTGGTGGAGACTCTGCAGGTTGCAGATCGTAACAAGGAAGTGCAGCTCACCATAAAGTCCCCGCAACATCCATGCCTCTGCACCTTGAGGGCCAACAGAACCATATATGTATACCTGCACAATATATGTAGCAAGTGCAGTATGAATACGAAGATCAACACGTACCCAGTAAGTATCTTACCTAACCTCGAAGAAGTAGTGACGAGGAGTCAACTTCGACACTTACTATGGGCTAACGATATAATACCAAAATCATAATTTAGCATGGATTACGTAGATACAGCTGGAAATTTAATAAGAAAAAATAAATAAACAGTTCTTTTACTGAGAGTAAATCCCAAATTAATTATCATCATTTAACAAATTAATCTTTCAAATCAATGAAACATTGTCGATTATAATTGGACTCCAAGAACTTTTATGCACAAATTATGCCGAGGTCGTACGGCCCGATCCAACATAGAAATATATAAACTGTGCACTACTGAGGGTCGAACGATACGAACCATAGATGCATCTATCTTCTACCAAGGCGTTCGACCCGCTCCACAAGAAGAGAAAATATATTGAAACAACCGATTCAAGATTATTTAGGGGCTAATATTCAAAGAAATACCAATTCTCATTAACGGCCAAGTGACTCATCCAAAACTCAAGTAAATGAAGTTTAACCTTTTACAATTTCTTTATCAAGTTCTAATATGATTTAGGAAATTAAATTAACAAGTATGGTGCAAACAACACAAGTATAACATGATCTGGGTGCTAGACTACCCGGACTTAAGCATAATTAGTGGCTACGTATGGACTCTAGTTACCTCGTGCATACGCAGTCCCCACAAATAGAAGCACATAATAATTTGATTCACCCGTGGGGTTGATTACCTCTTACAAGATTAGAAAAGAGACTCACCTCGCTCTAAAGTTCCATAACCGGCTTCAAAGCTCTTCCAACAACTCAAACCGATGCCCATCGCTCAAAACCTAGTCAATAAATATGCAAATCAACCAAAATATACTCTGATACTCATAAAAAATCAATTCAGACAAACTCCCAACTTCACTCGAAAAGTCGATAAAGTCACCCTCGGGCCCAGGTGCCCGAATTTTTGAAGACAAACACTACCCATAACATTATGAACTCAAATTTATAATTTATTCCCAATTTCATGGTAAATTCCAAAAATACCAAATTCTAGGTTTTCTACCAAAACCCCTACAATTTCTACTAATTTCCATGTTTAAATCCTCATACAAACCATGTATTTAACTTTAATAGGTGGGAATCACTTACCTTGTGATGCCTGATGAAAATCTCCCATTGAAACTCTCCAAAATAGCCCCAACCAAGTGAAAAATGAGAGAAAATGGGCGAAATCCCGTTTTTAAAAGAACCCTCTGCCTAGCGACTTTTCGCATCTATGGAGCCAAAGGCTGCTTCTGCGGCATCAAGACCGCTTCTTCGGAAAAACACTGGAGGTCATCCCTTCGCATCTGCGACAACGTCTTGCTCCTTCGGCATCGTAGGTGGGCAAATCCACCTCGCTCCTACACTCCAAGAGGTCACATCTGCACCATCGCAGATGCGGAAAAAGTCTCGCACCTGCGGGCACTGCCCAGCTCGCCTAGAACCGCTTATGCACCCTCCTGGCTGCTTCTGCGGCTCCGCACCTACGGCCAAACCTCGCAGGTGCGGTTACACCAGATGACAACAGCTCTAGCATCCCTCCAAGCCTAAACTCGATCTGTTTACCATCCAGAATCACCCCGAGGCCCTCGGGACCTCAACCCATTATACCAACACGTCTCAAAATGTAATTCGAACTTAGTCGAGCCTTAAAATCCACCCGAGGACCTCGGGCGTGTTTCAGATTGATTTCAGATTATTTTTCTTCATTTTAGCATAGTTGTGTTCTGGTGTCTCAGTTTTTCATCGCGTTCGCGTGTCAAGTGTCGCGAACACGTAGTGTATTTTGATGGCCGTAGCATTTCTTCATTGCATTCGCGAGTAATATTCCACGTTCGCATAGAGTTAGGGCAAGTCCTCTTCATGTTCACGTATGGAGGATCGCATTCACGTAGTTTTGAGGTTGGAAGCTGAGGATTGGAGCGTTCTTCTATGCAATCGCGTAAGGTGAGTAGCGCTTGCAAAGATTTGGAAGCAGTGTTCATCGCATTCGCATGGGTTGTATCGTGAACGCGTAGAGTCTTTTGAGGCAGTGTGAGTTTTATTCATCGCGAACACGATGAATTTCCTGCGTTCGCGAAAGAGGAGGCTTGGACAGATTATAAAGTACTCTATTTCGATGGGTTTCAGCCATTTTTACATTTTGGGAGCTACAGAGCTCAGATTGAGGCGATTTATGAAGCAATATTAACCATATGAATTGGGGTAAGTGTTCTCTGCTCGGTTTTAGTCATATTTCATGAATCTATCTTTGATTTTAGCTTTTGGTTGATGACTTTTAAAGTGGAAATTGGGGGTTTTGGCCTAAAGTTTCATAAAATGAATTTTTGAGTTTTGAACATCGATTTGGAGTCAGAATTGAGTGAATTTAGTATGGTTGGACTCGTAATTGAATGGGTTATCGGATTTTGTGAGTTTTGTTGGGTTCTAAGGTGTGGGCCCGAGTTGGGAGTTTTGACTGATTTCGGGCTTTTGATTCAAGATTTGATCTTTTACGATTCGGATTGGTTCCCTTTGCATTGTTTGATGTATTTAAGTTGTTTTTGGTTGGTTTCGAGCCATTCAGAGGTCAGAACATGCGGGGTGGAATTTTTGGAAAATCGCTTGGCTTGCTCGATATTGGAATCGGCTTGTTCGAGGTAAGTAAATCTTCTAAACTTAGTGCTGAGGGTATGACACCCCGTAATACGTGTTATGTGATTGGTATTGAGGTGACACACATGGTAGGTGACAGGCGTGTGGGCACGCACCCTGTGAATTGTGACTCCGTTGTTTTCATGACATTGTATAATGGCCCTATTTTGTTGATATATGTGTTTTCACCATGTGATAAAGTAACTGAGCTGTCAATCAAGCTAAATATCATGTTTAGACTTTATGCTGATATTGTTAGGACCCATAGTGGTCGTTTCTTGCTTCCATCTCACTGATTTTATTGATATTTCGTACTTAGTCATATTTATGCATTCATATCATATCTCAGTCTCAGTTGTTATTTATTGATACATCATATCATTGTTGTCGAGCTAGTTTCATGACATTGTGAGCCCGTGAGTGAGGCTAGAGATATTTAAGGCTGAGTGAGGCTGAGAGACTGATTATGAGTGACAGTTATCAGATCAGGCTGCACCGCCGCATCATGTTATATTGATTTATGCCTGGATCTGGCTTATGGTAGCACTTGGGCTGTAGGAGCCTCTTTGGAGTCTGTGCACACCCCTAGTGAGCGTGGTTGATTATATTGAGGGATGGATCTTCCCTGGACATGGATCTTGTCCGAAGCATTTATATACTTGGAGATGGATCTTCTCCATGGGGCCGAATTGGCTTTCCTCGGTACTGAGTGACTGATGGTCAATGATGTATATATTATGGTATGGATCTTCCCTGGACCGTATAGGCCGTATACAGTACTGAGTGGTTGAGCATGATGAGCGAAAAGTGTGAAACAGTGAGATTGAGCATTCTGAGAGTGTGAGTACATGGTTCATCTATGAGATACATGGAATTTGCATGCACACATGACATACACACATAAATATGCATTTTTCCTCATGCTATACGGTATAACATCATTAATGACTTATTATACACATTGATATGTGGGCATAGAGAGGTATTTTATACTTGTTATCTAGAAAGAAAATGAAATGTATTTATTTATTGCGGAAAGGATATTTGGAAAATTACAATTTTCAAAACTTACTCGTATTTTTGGCATTTTCGGTAAGAGATTTGGGTTTTTCACTGAGATACTTTAAAAGCATGACCATTTTCTGGAACTGTGAATGAGCTGAGCATTTTTACTTATGAGATACCGCTTATATACTTGTATTTATGCTGTTATGAACTGTTGTGGGATTTTGGTATTGAACCTGACCTTGTGTTAGCTCGTCACTGCTTTAAACCTAAGGTTTGGTCTGTTACTAACTCAGTACATGCGGTTAGTTTTACTCATACTGCACTTCTGCACCTTGCGTGCAAATGTTGGTTGTGGATGTTGCTGTGTTCGGTAGGATCTAGATTGAAGATGTACCCGCTTCCCGGTTGTAGCTGCCTCTTGTCCGTGGTAGCCTTAGATCTATAAGACTCTGTTTATGTACCTTTCAATAAGACTCTGTTTTTATTTCATTTTATCTTGTAAACTCTATTCTTAGAAGCTCATGATTTATGCTACCAGTTCTTGGGGGAAATGTATAAAATTCAGTAAATTACTATCGCTTATTTGTCTTGTTAATATCATTGAAATTGGATAGTTACTAGTTGGCTTACCTAGAAGGTTGGGTTAGGTGCCATCACGAATAGTGGATTTGGGGCCGTGATAAGTTGGTATCAGAGCTCTAGGTTCATAGGTTCTACAAGTCGTGAGCAAGTGTCTAGTAGAGTCTTGCAGATCGGTATGATGACGTCCATACCTATCTTCGAGAGGCTACAATAAATTTAGGATATACTTCCCATCTCTTACCTTATCGTGCGACATTGATTCAACTTGAAGCGTAACCCTTTGAATTCCTTCCACGCATTCGTATGCGCACATGGGCGCTTGGTATCAACTGTGCATCGACGGTTTTTGATTCCATGGATGAGGTGCGAGATGTGATTTCATTGCGCTGATGATTGGCTGTTGCTTGAGCACAGAAATTTTGATTCTGCGAGCACGTGCTTTTGGGACTTATATGTCCGGTGGTGTCCTTATTAGTAGGATTTGTGATTGGATGACTATGTGGGGAGTATGATGTAACTGCGAGATGTTTTTAGAGGATTGAATGTAAGGAGAAGAGTTTGCTTGAGATGTAGAAAGGACTATTGGATGCTTGACTTCTGTCTTGATTTGACGTATAGTCTCGAGTTATGGGTGTGTTGAAGGTCTTTTCATGTTGTTTAGTTGTGGAGTGAAGTAGATTTTCATGTCTTGTTGTGAGTTTAGAATCAGGAAGATTAAGTAATTGCGAAGTAGTTGTGACTGTGGAAGGGTATAGAAAGATGTCGCTAAGCAGGTGGGTTATCTCCTGTGCGGTGTCCTGAGGTTGTGTGATCCTGTGTTGTTTTGTAGCGTGTTCTCTTTTACTAATGAATTATATGTGTTGCAACTTGAGTTTGGGTCGCTTATGAGAGTTGGCTTGACTGGTACAAGGATGAATGCGAGATTTGCAAATGATTTCAGATATTAGATGGTTTGTGTTACATGAGATTATGAAGGATTTAGTTGAATCTCACTGCGGTATTATGGAAGTAATAGAGTATGGGCATTGTGAGTTATTGTATGTTTTGATCTGTGGCTTTGAGCCAAATGGGGGAGTCTGCTATTGATACGTTGATTGCACGATTATGTGTTGTATTGGTTTTGGTGTGAGAAATACTCATGAGTAAGTTATGATTTGCAGAGGTTGAGATCGATGATGACTCGAGTAAAGGAATTTCTTGATACGGGTTGTATTATTCTTTATGGGTATATGGGAAACATTGAATAATTGAGTTGTTATCCGTAAAGGATGTCGTGTGCATGGAGTAGAGATTCACTCGGTTGCTTCGAAGTGTGGATTACTTCTTAGGGTGTTGGTGTGCAAATGGGGCACATGTCGTTCAGTCCGTTTGATCAGTTTAATTGAGATTTGAGCAGATTGGATGATTCTCGAGAAGGTTCTAATAAATTCAAGAGTTATATGTAGCAATTGAAAATTTATGCAGAATTGTATATGGCTAGAATCTAAGAATTACGTTGGATAGTGTTGAGACTTGTGGCATTTTTATACCATTGGGGATTATGCATTTCAGTATCAAGAAGGTGAGGGAAACAATTTTAGGTTCACACAAGGTATCTTTAGAGTGGGTGTCTCGGTTGCGGTGCTTTGGGGTGTCTAAGAGGGAAGTCAGCGGCTTATGGGCCTTAGGGCACTGTGGTTTTATATTAGGGTCTGTGTGGTGAATTTGGTTAAGGATCGTGGTTTCCTATCAAGGAGAGGTATCAATTTGAAGGCAATTTGGAAAGGACTTAGAGAAATAAAATAGCTTAGTAGTAGGTGGGATCAACACAATAATGGGTATGATCGGGTCTTTGGATACTTATGATGTGGCTAGTCTCTACATGTGTTTCGTGGCAATAATCTTGGGTTTTGGCAACATGTGTGGATGGGTTGAGTTAGAGAGATTTCGTTCTGATAGCTTGGTTATGTGCAAATGGGTTTCGAAGAGTTCTCAATTGATTTTACCAAGGTTCGAGGGGTATATTTCCTACTGGCGTGAGGAGCATGTGGTGTATGGTTAATTTCTCCTGGATGAAATCAAATGGAAGGTCCTAGGCTAATTGAGTATGTAGTAGCTTGTGAATCGGAGTGGACTATGAAGTTCTCATATTTTTCATATAATGGCATGGTATATGCGGTGTGTTGTGTGGGATTAAGATTTATGTGAGCGAGATCACAGTTCAGTTTTGAAAGGAAGGTCATAAAATAATTTCTTAGGCAGCATGGACGGTTTCATATGACTAGGTAAATGATATTACTATTTGGTACGGCTTGATGAGAGTTTATATTTCAGAAGGGGCAATGTGTTTGATTTATGGATACTTCACTGGTACTGAGGCACTCCCATGGTTCATCGATTGCTGATATTCGAATTTTGCTATGTGGCACTGAAAAAGTTTAGAAGTATTTCTCGTGAGATGATCGTGTATGAGAGATGTGTTAGACATTCTAGGGTGGAGTTGGGATCAGATATAGTGATTTGTGTGTTATATGGATTTGGATACTGGGAGTTCTCAGGAGCAAATTGATTCAAGGTTGTGGACTGTGAAGTCGTGCCTGAACTAGCCAGATAATAGTATGTGTTATGATTCAGACATTGCAGGATTTCAGAGGTTTATTTATCTATTTGTGGGTGCTTGGAGTTGACGTGGGGGTCCATTGGTAGTCCCAATTAGGATGTGTATTCTACACCAAGTTGGATTGTTGGCTCCATAATGCTATTGTTAAGGGATGTGTCATTCGGTTTTTGCTGAGCTTATTCGTGTTTTGGAATTTTCTGTTAGTTTCTCTTCTATGCTACGAGGAGTTGTGATTCATTGGTTTAGGCATGCATGGTGTGGTTCTATTATGGTCTTATAGCGAAATTTGAGCGAGATGAGTAATTGGGTATTGCATGATTGAGGGTGAATTGGTTATGTTCTTTCGAGTTTTGTGTGGCATTGTATCATATGATTCTATGTGGTTATGGTAATTCACTTTGGATACTTGATGTCGAATTTTTCGTGGTTATTGATTTTGAGTAGGGTGGCTCGAGGTATATAATATGGACCAACGTCTGGATGGAGTCGCGCATTGCAACAAAGTTATGTTGAGGTATGAACCTTTGTATTAGAGTCGGGTGATGGTTCTACGGTGTGTGATGGGTGATGAGTGGTGATTTTACCACTCATTTTAGCCTTTTCTCATTAGATTTTGTATTGTTAAATGATAACTTTAGGTCGTTTTTAGTGTGTAATTGCTCTATTTGCAGGAAAATGATGCCATGAAGTGGTTAAGGTCAAATTGGAGTGAAATTGAGCAAAAAGAGAGTAAAGAAGAGAAAAGAGGGGAGCAATGGCCGAA
This sequence comes from Nicotiana undulata, assembly GCA_005239495.1. Lineage (NCBI taxonomy): Eukaryota > Viridiplantae > Streptophyta > Magnoliopsida > Solanales > Solanaceae > Nicotiana > Nicotiana undulata. The sequence continues at coordinate 80 of ML275190.1, read as the reverse complement.
TGCGATCGCATATCCAACATGCGAATCGCATTTCAAGCCCAGAAGATCGCATACCGTAACAGAAAGATGAGCCGAGTTTC